>JAJPUD010030548.1:0-13110 GCA_023553655.1 Myrmecobius fasciatus | reverse complement strand
ATCTGTCTTTACCAATTAAGATGTTATTTTATAAATCTCTTCATTTTTTAATTAATTAAAAAAACTATGCAAATAAGAAAGCTAAAAAGTAAAAAAAAAATAAACATATTCCCTAACAAGATGAAGAAATATTCCACCAAGTGTCTATCAAAGTTTGTTCACAAATGTATTTACTAATCCAGATTACTTTAATGTAGTTGAAATGAGCTAGTTGTATAAATTTGTGGAAATTATATCACTTCTTTGGTATTCATCATTTTTATCCATAAAATTAGAAGGTTCAAATAAAAAGTTTTTCATGTTTCTTTAGCACTTCTCTTGGGTGAATCAAGTAATCTAGCAATTTTTTTTTAAATGTGATGTTCATTCTCTGTATTTTTTTTATTGAATTCCACAATAGCAGTTTTTGTAGAATATTGGGTTTTGTCAGGACTTAAAGGAAATATTTTTTTAATCACTCCTGCGAGTTGCTTTTAAAAATTGTTCTGTGTGAGCTTGGCAGCCTAAATGAAACTATCTAGAGTTTAGGAATCCTTGCCCTCACCTTTGGAACCATAGGATTTACTCAATTTTGGCCCTTGAGTTTGGTTATTACATACCTTCTACCTTTCTCTACATCATCAAATGCATCATAATGAATTCTGTCTACCCAGCTGAGTATGATGACTAGAGATATCATGATGCTCTAACTCTATCAGTTTGGCTCATTTATGTGACAATTAATAAATATGTGAAAAGCAATCTTTCTTTTATCTGGCTGAATACCTTAGTTTGCACCCAATATTTTCTGAAATTTTCTGGGGTTTTTTAGAGAAATTACTTTAATATTAAAGTTTTTTTCTATTCATATTCAATATTTCATGTTCATGTCACCAAACCAAGGATCTTATTTTGTCAGTGTGGATATTCCCTTATAAATCTATTGGTAGCTCTTGGGAGCAAATGCCAAAATTTCATGAAACTGGGATCAAATCCATGATTTGGACTGGATTTTTGAAATAACAATCTATGCCTGATTTGTATTCAAAACATTTACATATGTGTACAGCCAATTTTTGAAATCTAATATACATTAATTTTCTTTCAGAGGCATTTGCAAATATAAATTAAATTCCCCAACTTTATAAATTGTCTAATATTTATCAATGTTTGAGTTATTAGCATATTTCATTCAGATTAATAAGATACCAGAGAACAAAAGATGCTTGTTTAACATGTGAGTTTGTTGTTTAATATGTGATTATGTTTATATATGATAGAACTTTTCAGATTGAAACTTACTAAAGTTTAACATCATGGCCTTGTTAATGAACTAACAGACTAGATGGTAAGTTCAAATCCATCTCTATCACATGGGAAAGTTGCACTGATAAAAGCATTTAGAAATTAAATAACCAATAAGCCATAAAATGAAAGATTGACTAAATGAACTCTAAATTTTCAAAATTCCTTTCTATTTAGCAATGTTTTATTTTTATTTAAAATTTATCCATATTTCGATGTCATATATAGGAATGTATATGTTCAAATGTGCATAAATACATATATATATCTATTGTGCATATGTATATTTCTTTGAATCTAAGTGTTATCATAGTTTGCTCAGAGAATTTGTAATCATTATTTTACCTGTAATTTTATACATCTGCACACCATGGAACAATATCTTTTCAGAAGGATCAAAAACAAATATTTATTGAGCACTTTAAATTATATCTGTGACACTATAATCAATGGAAATATATGTAGAGCATATAATTGTGCTATAGCACAACATGAGTACTGATCCATATAAAAGAAGCAGTATAAATGTCATAATCAAGAATATATGATTAGAAGAATATATGACAAGAAAAAGAGAAAGACAGCAACAGTGAGGGATAATGTACAGATAGTCCTTAAACTTGTACCTGTAAAACATGAAATAAACTATAATTAATCACCTTGGGGTAATTAAATGCTCTAAGGGAGATTTAGGGAACATAGTTTGGGCATGAATGATGGAAATACTACACACACAGTGTGTGAGTCACAGATCTCATAGAGTATTCAAAGAAGTCAGTGTATATTGAGGGGAAATGAAGGGTATAGTTTTTTGTTGTCAATTCTATAGACTGCATGATTTTAATAGCAGAATTGCAAATTAAAATTGATTGGCTTTACATTATTAGATATATTTATTCATAACTAATTGTACATTGGACTGAAGATATAAAGGATGGTAAATATGTTGTTGATAAAGATAAAATGGATAGCATTTACCTGAGGGTTTCTGCCCAAGAAAGTAATGGATAGAAAGGAAGAACTGATGAACTTGGATTAAGTGAAAAACGTAATTTGGTTTATAAAAAGGAAAATACCATCATCCTCTCTTCCCTCTAAAAGTAAACCAGACGGCATTAATAATCCAGATAATAAACTTGTCATAAATATCTTGCATGGATAATCCTTGAATATAAGATTTTGTTGTAGAATTGTATGGAGGGCATTGAATGAACAAATGATTTTTTTAAAAAGAAAAGTCATGTCATTAGCCTATTGCCATCTCTCAAATTTCCCCTTTTTTCCCTAGCCTCATATGCAGATTTATTATCACCTCTTTTCTTTGTCTGACTGTGAAAATTCAACCCAGAGGACATTTTTTTCAAATGTTATCAATGACTGAAAACAAGTAGTTATAATGAGAGTAGATATGCCACCTTCAGTCTAGCATTTACTGCTCTGAATGCTATAATTATGAAACCATCCATGCATGTGCTTTCATAACATATTATGACAGAAGATTACATTCCAAGTAAAGATTATCTCTCAGTGTTACCACTTAAAGTGTGAGTTCTCCATTTTCTCTCCCCCACAATGTTTAAAATTAGAACTGGACCAAAGACAAGGGTAAGAAGTTTAAAAAGCATCCATTCATGAAAAAGCTTGCGTCACTCTCATTTCTCTTCCCAGTTTTTTCTATCTACTTTTCCTAGGACTACCACTTAAAACTGCGACCTACATCCGAGTAAGGGCAAAGCAGCAGAATCCTTCCCCCAGTGCCAGTAAATGTTTCAGATGGTAACTGTTTTGAATTATTTTAGGAAAAGTTTTACCTCTTTATCAGTATTTGCAAGTAATGGCCATGTACAATATTCTTTTCTGATATTTTAATAAGAAGCTCAAGGAAAGACTTTCTTTAGTAACATAAATCAACTCTTAGGAAGTTAAAAGTTTACTGATTGCTAAACCCTATGCCTTAGTAATAGAAACAATAAACTTTCTAGTGGCTGTAATTATTATTAATATTAATAATTTAAAGCTCTTTGTCACCATAAGGTACCCTAGAAAATATGTTATTGTCATCATCATCAACACATACTTGCTCAAAATTTTTGTTTATGATAAATAATGAAAACAAACTGTATTTATCTTGTATACAATGGAAACAAAATGCTTTCTATAATAATTAATAATTAGCATCTATATAAATTTGTATTTGTAAGGTATTTTACATATATTATCTCACTTATACCTTACATCTTTTCTGTGAAATAGTTATTATTACTCCTGTTTTGCTACTAAGGAAACTGAGGTAGAAAGTTTTCAACTGACTTGCTCAGTTACACAATTAGCATATGTTTGAGGGAGGTTATAAACCCAGGTTCTGGGAACTCAACATCTAACATTCTTTTCCTTGCCAGGATTATTCAATAATATGAACTTATAGTCAAGGAATATCTTAAAGCTATAAGGTACTTTAAATGTTATATTTTTATTAGTCCAGTTACTCTGGAATTTGATAAGGTGTAGATGTTGATATTTTCAAATCTTCCCTCTATCTCATCAAAGGTTGGAATCAGGTTCATACAAAAGCTATGACAAAGTGGGTTCCATAATAATGAATGATGGCTTCTGCTTTGTGAAAAAAAACAGGAGGTTCTTTTCTGGGAACATTCTGCATAAAACTGTTACTTGTCAGCAAATTCTAAAGAGTAACTATGAATGGAAAGGCCAGAGCAAAATATGTAGCAGAGTCAAAGTCAGGTCAAGATAGGAATTCTGAAACTGAGTCCATGAACTTAGTAGGAAATAATTCCTGGACTACTTGTGAGGATTTTACACAGAAGAAAACAAGTATGTTATAAACTTAAACTAACTTAATGCCCTTCACTCAGTTTTTACGTGGGCATGTTTTTTTTTTTTTTTTTTTTTTTTCCCGGTGCCTTTCTACGTGTCCTGACCTCCACCTTCCTTTGCAATCTTTTCAAATGAAAACTCTTTAAAACCACGCAACCATGCTTGCTGCTCTCCATGGAAACAAGAAATTCAAGCCCTGGTAGACAGAATGAAAAACTGAATGACTTGTCCAAATTTTGCAGGTGCCCCATTTTATGGATGAGGAGATTAAGCCTGAAAGGTTAAATAGCTTGTTTAATTATCAAAAAGCTAATAAGCATTGGAGCCAGCTAGTAATACAATCTAGGTCTTTGCCATCTTAATTCAGTGTTTTTTTTTTTTCCCCAAATAGAGTTCTGCCTCCATAGCAGGTGAAATGGGGAGAAATGAGAAAATTAACGTGAACAGAAAAAAAGCTTGCTAGTCACTCCCATATATCACTTTTTTTCTAATTAATTAATAAATCATTTATTGATCTCTTATGGAATGTTCCTCTTTCTCTTCCTGAAGCTCCAACATGATCATTTAAAGAGATTTTTTTGCTTGATTTTAAAGTATATAGGTATAGTCACAATATACATATTTTTGCTCTATTCCCTTTGAATTAATAATGCATTCATTTAGTGCGTAAACACACATTTTATTTTCTCCTAAGCTTGCATTAATATACAATTGAACCACTCAGAAAACAAGCTAGTATTTAATTTGGATTTCTGCTTACATATATTGTGCTCAGTTTTCATTGCCTAGAAGAGGCTATCATAAAACATTCTGGAACACTCATTTTCCCAATAGTCTTATTGTTTGTGCTAATTAATATGCTGGCAATTAGTTAATTCATCCTCCACCATTAACTGCACATCCATGCCATATAGCACTTGAATTTTACTATCATCCCCCTTTATAACCTTTGAAAACTCTTTCTCCCCAAGCTACATGAATCCAGATATCTTTATTGATCACCTTTCTAAGTCCTTCAAGGATTCAGAGTTGTCTCCTTTGCTTCCCCTATCCTTAAAAGGTCATCGTGAATGCATTCCCAGTCCTCCTGAGTATTCCTTGGTAGTCTGTACCATCTGGTGTCATTAAAAACAAGGAAACACTTTTTCATCAGAGGGAGAAGATAGACATTTTTGTCAACTACAGCTGTCAGTCCAGTTTTGTGGCATCATGCCATGATGGCTGCAGGGTCAGACTTTGGCTCTAGGATACTTGGCATCATTAACAAAGGAAGATGCTTCCTACATATGGGAACCCTCTGGCTCTGGACAGCTGGTTCTGACAATTGTCAGGCTGCCTCAATATACTGTGGAAGCTGGGCGGCTTACTTTTTGTTTTCTTAACTGAAGGAATTGGATGATTATTCAAGGGGTTTTGAATCCTGACATAAATGTATGGACATTTATTGGTTTAGTTGAGTTACAGAAGAGTTTTTGGAGTTGTTTGAGAAACTTTGATGCCTTAAAACTAATGTTGCCATGAGATGTGATTTAGAGGCCCTGGGTTCAAACTATACTACTTCTCTTATCCTAAGTAAGTTTCTTAACTTCTCTACACTGTTAAATGTGGTTGTTGAGTTTAGCCTTATAAACTTATTACTTGAGTCCAAATGTTGACCCTGTTTCTTACTACTTGGATGATCTTGGATCAGTCACACTCTCTCACGGTTTCAGTTTCCTCATCCAGGAACAAATTTGGACTAAATGATATCTTAAATTCTTTCTTGCTATGACCTTTAATGTATCTTCCCCTTATCATGTGAATGCCCAGCTTTAATTATCCCTATCATTTTATCAGTTTCTCTAGGATGCATATGGAGATCTAGCAAGGTGACAGTTTATTATAGAATCAAAGATTACAAATCTGATGAAGAAATTGAGCACTTCTCTGGATGTTTATATTTATTCAGAAAATGAAATGATGAGGTCAATATAATTAATAAAATTTTGGTTCAGAATTGGATGTAACTTGACTCAATTTTGGGAGTCAAGGTTTGCAGAGTATGTTTCATTCTTGGTTGTTGGTCTACAGTAGTTCTATGACTATCAGCACTATGCTTGCTCTTGGTATTCTTCCAGGGGTTTTATGAAAACTTGGGGATTTGGGTACTATCAAATTTATTTTGTGAATGTCAATTTGGAGATGTTTTATGAGCTCAGCATTATCATACATTTTATGATAATCATCTATTTGTCATATATATGTGTATATATATGTATATATGCATATATATACACACATTTATGTATACATACATACAGTATTTCAAAATAAAGAAGTTCAGAAGCATTAAAATTCAGAGAACATGAAGGACCTGAGTTAAAACTCTGACTCTTTTATTCCCTGTGTATTTGACCTTGAACAAACCACCAAACTTCTCTGAGCCTCAGTTTGCACATTTGATAGACTTGGAACAGATCATCTTGCATATATACCTTCATCCTCTAAATTTTATGACCCTTCCTTGCTGTAATAGTTGAGTTCATCTCTTTTATAACACTTGAAAAGTCAAGCAATGATGCTGAAACAATATTCTTACTACTTCTAGCCCTGAAGATATTTGTAAATTCATTACTGAGTATACCAAGCCAAATATAATCAAGTGGTTGTTACTGGGTATAGAACTCAGTTGCATTGCCATTGAGAGATTCTGGATTACAGTCCCAAGGTGAGAAGGAAAACTAGCACAAGAGGGGATCCCGGTCACATTTTCAGATTGGAAAATAATGCTTATGATCATCACCTCTCCTTAGATAATAACATTTGGAAAGTTACAAATCCCCAGAACTAATTCTGAAAATCACAGCGAGAAAGACTTGAAGCTTGGGATACTGTCTTCTTCAACTCATGAGCAGAGTACAACTTCAACTTAAAAATTAAAGTCAAAATTAGTCTAGGAAAATGAGCAAGCAGCAACTATAAAAGAGATTCCAATCATAGAAAATTGCTATGGTGACAGAAATAAATGATGATGCAAGAAAATTAAAAAAAAAAAGAATCAATAGCTTGCTTACAGAGGCACATAAAAAACCTGGGCAAAAACAGCTTAAAAAACAGAATGGATGGACTTAAAAAGGAGGCACAAAAATTAATTGAAGAGAAAATCTTAAAAAGCATAATTGACCAAATGGGGAGAAATAAAGAAAATAAGAATTGGGAAAATGAACGTTAATGACTCCATGAGATATCGAGCAATAATAATAATAATAATAAAATCAAAACATTAGGGGCAGGGAAAGCAGAGGAAAATGCAAACTATCTTATTGGAAAAACAATTGACCTAGAAAATAAATCACAGAATGATAATTTAAGAAAGATTGAAATACTTGGAAGCTTTGCTAAAAAGAATCTAGATATTATATATCAAGAAAATTTTAAGGAAAACTGAACCAATATCCTAAAAAAGGTAAAATAAAAAATGAAAGAATTCACCACTCACCTTTTCAAAAAATCTCAAACTGAAATCTCTAAATAATATTATAGCCCTATTTCAGAGAAAATATTGCAAACAAATGGAAAGAAACATTTATAGAGCCACATGATCGAGATAATAACAAATTTTACAGCTTCTACATTAAAGGATGCAAGGACTGACAAAATAACATTCTGAAAGGCAAAAGAGCTAAGATTACAATGAATAATTACTTACCTACTCAGCAAAACTGAGCATAATCAATCAGGAGAAAAATAGATGTTTAATAAAAAGTGAACTTTCAAATTTTCTTCATAAAAAGCAAAGAAAAATAAAACAATAACAAAGAGCCAAACAGAAAATTTGATCTTGAAATACAAGAATGAAGAGAAGCTTAAAAGAATAAACAATTAAGATAAATAAAAAAAGGATACAATAAAATTAAACTGGTTACATTCCTACATGAAAGATGAAACTTATAACTCCTAAGAACTTTATCATTATTAGCGAAGTTAGAAGAAGCATAAATAGAGAACACAGATGTGAGTTTACTATGATGGGTGATGTTAAAAAAAATAATAAGATGGGAGAAAGAAGTACTAACTGTGAAAAGGAGTAAGGGAGAGATAAAATGAGAAAAAAAAAAACACCTCTTATAAAAGAAGCTCCAAAGAGAATTTACAGAAAAGAGGAAGATGAGGGGGGTAATAGCAGAAATTAATTGAATATTATTCTATTTGGAATTGGCTTAAAACGGGAATACATTATTATATGGGGAAAAAAGATATCTTTCCATACAGAAAGTAAAATGGGAGGGAAATTGAAGAAGCAGTGTACAATGACAGGGAAAAAAAGTGATTTGGGGAAGATATGGTCAGAATTAAAAAAAAAAAAAAGACATGATATTCATTCCCCAATTAAGAAATGGCTATAGAATATGAATAGACAACTTTCAGATGAAGAAATTAAAGCTATAAATAGTCATATGCAAATATGCTCTAAATCACTATTAATCAGAGAAATGCAAATTAAACCAACTCTAAAGTACCAGCTTATACCTCTCAGATTGGCTAAAATGACAGAAAGAGATAAGAATGAATGTTGGAGGGGATGTGGGAAACCTGAACATTAATGCGTTCTTGGTGCAGTTGAGAAATGATACAATCATTCTGGAGAACAATTTGGAACTATGCCCAAAGGGATATAAAACTGTGAATACTCGTAGATCCAGCAGTTTCTCTACTGAAAATCATAAAGAAGGGGGAAAAAAAGCACATGTGCAAAAATGGTTATAGCAGCCCTTTTTGGGGGTGGCAAAGAATTGGAAAATAAATATGTGCCCATCAATTGGGGAATGGTTGAATAAATTGTGCTATATGAAAGTTATGGAATATTATTGTTTTATAAAAAAATGATGAATAAGTTGATTTAAGAAAAGCCTGGAAATTTTTACATAAACTGATGCTGAGTAAAACAATTAAAACAAGGAATACATTGTACACAGTAACAGCAAAATTGTATATTGATCAACTATGAAAGACTTAATTCTTCTGAAGAATAAACTTTGTATGGAAAATGCTATATGAATCTAGAAAGAGAAAAATGGAGATTGAATATAAATCATCATATACAGTGTTCACTTTTTTTTTTTTTTTTGTTTTTTTTTGTTCTCATGGTTTTTCCCTTTTGTTCTGATTTTTTTTTCTTCCAACATGATTCATAAAGAATTTTTTTATTGATCCTTTGAAATTCATGAACTTTTGTTCTTTCAGATTAACTTTATTATTATTTTTTCTTGCTCTATAAAATAATTTCTTGGAAGTTTGATTGCTATGGCATTGAATAAGTAGATTAATTTAGGTAGAATTGTACTTTTTATTTTATTAGCTTCACTTACCCATGAGCACGTGATATTCTTCCAGTTAATTAGATCTTACTTTATTTGTGTGAAAAGTATTTTGTAACTGTGTTCATATAATTCCTAGTTTTGTCTTGGCAGGCAGACTCTCAAATATTTTATATTATCTACAATAATTTTAAATGGAATTTCTCTTTGTATGTCTTGCTGCAGTACTATTTTGGTAATATATAGAAATGCTGATGATCTATGTGAATTTATTTTGTATCTTGCAACTTTGCTCAACTTGTGAATTGTTTCTAGTAGTTTTTTAGTTGATTCTCTAAGATTTTCTAAATATATCATCATATCACCTACAAAGAATAATAATTTTGTTTCCTAATTACCTTATTACTATTATTCCTTTAATTTCTTTTTTTCTTATTTTCAAAGCTAACATTTCTAATACCATAATGAATAGTAATGATGAGACTGAGCAAACTTGTTTCACCCCTGATCTTATTGAAAATGGTTCTAGTTATCCTCTTTACATATGATACTTGCTGGTCCTTTTAAATAGATGTTACTTATCATTTTAAGGAAAAGTCCATTTATTCCTATACTGTTTAGTGTTTTTAATAGGAATGGGTGTTGGATTTTTTCAATTTCTTTTTCTAAATATGATTTCTTACCTTGCTATTAATATAGTCAATTATGCTAATGATTTTCCTAATATTGAACAGCCCTGCATTTCTGATATAATCCTACTTGGTCATGGTGTATTACCCTTTGTGATTTGTTTACTAATATTTTATTTAAGATTTTTGCATTGGGGCAGAGACAAGATGGTGGAGTGCAGACAGGACTCTCTGTGACTTCCTCTGATCTTCTCTCAAATCAACAGCAGATTAAGCCTCTGAACTGGTTCTGAAGTGAAAGCTCCCTCAGTACTTGGAGTACAACACATTTCCATGAAAAATTATCTTGGAAGAACTCCAAAGCAGGTCTGTTTCAGAAGGGCAGGGGATTGGGCAGTGTGCAAAGCTCAGGAAGCAGCACTGAGCCAGGGCAGGAAACTGGGCCTGGAATGGAGCAGATACTAAGCACCTGGGAAGTACCTGGAAGACTCGGGCCACTTTGTTCTAGTTGCAAGCAGGTGCTTTGACAGATTTGCCTTTTGAAAAAGGTAGATTGAAAACACTGAGAATGGGGGACCTAGCCCAGCCAGCCCAGGGCTGGAAATCAACCAGCTGAAGTGCCCCAAGGCAAATTGAAGCAGGCTGCCACTTCTGGGCTTTAAACAGACCTCAGGCTATAAAGAATGTGTAATGTATAAACAGAAAAGACACCATAGCTGTCACTATAGACAGCTTTTATGGAGAGAAAGAAGGGCAGATCTCAGATCCAAAATGTTCTTAAATTTAAAGCTACCCCAGAGGAAGCCACAAAGGCAGACATGAGCTGGGCCATATTTCATAAGGCCTACCTGGAAGATTGCATAACTAATCTCAAAAGAGATTTAGAATAAAAATGGTGAAATTGAGATCAGTGCAAGAAGGACATAATGCCCTACAAAAGATATATGAAAAAGACACCAACTCACTAAAAACAAAATTGGTGAAATGGAAAAACAACAATTCACTGAAAAACAAAATTGGAAAAGTGGAAAAAGTCTGCAGTGAAGAAAACAATTCAATTGGCCAGTTAAAAAAGGAGCTAAAAAAGGTAACTTAAGAAAACAATACTTTAAAAATTAGAATTGAACAAATAGAAGTGAATGACTCAATAAGACTTCAAGAATCAGTCAAATAAAAACAAAAAAATGAAAAAATTGAAGAAAATATGAAATATCTCCTAGGAAAAACAACTGACTTGGAAAACAGATATAGGAGAGACAATCTAAGGATTATTGAACTCCCTGAAAGCCACAATGCAAAAAAGAACCTAGATGCTATCTTCCAGGAAATCATGAAAGAAAACTGCCCCAATGTTTTAGAATCAGAAGGCAAAATGGCCAGCAAAAGAATTCACCGATCACCTCCTAAAGAGACCCCAAAATGAAAATCCCAAGGAATATTGTGGCTAAATTTCAGGACTATCACACCAAAGAAAAGATATTGCAAGCAGATAGAAAGAAACAATTCAAATACTGAGGAACTGTAATTAGAATCACACAAGATCTGTCAGCTTCCATAGTCAAGGATTGGAAGGCCCTGGAATCAGATATTCTGAAAGGCAAAGGAACTTGGATTAAAGCCAAGAATAAGTTATCCAGCTAGAATAAGCATTATCTTCCAGGGAAGAAGATGGTCATTCAAAAATATAGGAGAATTTCACCTATTTCTAATGAAAAGACCAGATCTGAACAAAAAATTTCACCTCCAAACACAGAACTCAAGAGAAGCATAAAAAAGGTAAAAAGGAAAGAACTCTTGAAAATTATATTTCTACTATGGTTATACTCAAAAAATGGGGGTATAGTTTGATTTTACTTTGATAAATTGGAAAAGAAATTAGAAGTGAAAGGGCTATGATACTGGAAAAAAGAGGGGAAAGGAGGTAAAATAAAATAAAAAAGGAGGTAAGAATAAGGTAAAATCTCATGAAGAGGTAAAGAAAGTCTAATATAATTGAGGGAAAGAAGGGCAATGAACATTGTGTGAATTTTACTCTAATCATATTGGGCTCTAAAAGAGTATATCAGCCACATTGGGTTTCACAGAAAAACTTGTCCCTCCTTATAGGGAAGTAGGAGGGAAAGGAGGAAAAGAAAGGGATAGACTAATAGAAGGGAAAATAGATGAATTATGAAAAATGTGTAAAAAATATGGAGGGGCATTAAAGGGGTGAGGACTGTTAGAGGGAGGTGGTCATCAAAAACAAAATACCAGAGATGGGGGAGATAGGAAGAAAGGGGAAAGGAAAAAGAAAAATATAACTTTGGGTAAATAAGATGGCAGGAAATACAGATTATATTTTAACTGTGAATATGGATGGGATGAAATCTCCCATAAAATGGAAGTGGATAGCAGAGTGGATTAAAAACCAAAATCCTACAATACATTGTTTACTAGAAACACATCTAAAACATAGAGATGCATACAGAGTGAAGATAAAGGGCTGGAGCAGAATCTATTATGCTTCAGGTGAAAAAAAAATAGGGGTAGCAATCTTTATCTGAGAACAAATAAAAGCAAAGATAGATCTAATTAAAAGAGATAAAGAAGGAAATTATATTCTACTAAAGGATACCATAGATAATGAAGTTGTATCACTACTAAACATATATGCACCAAGTGGCATAGCATCCAAATTCCTAGAGGAAAAATTAACAGAAATGCAAGAAGAAATAGACAGCAAAACTATACTAGTGGGGGATCTCAGCATTTCTCTCTCAGAATTAGACAAATCAAACCACAAAATAAATAAGAAAGAAATCAGGGAAGTAAACAAAATGTTAGCAAAGGTAGGTATAAGAGAACTTTGGAGAAAATTCAAATGGAGACAGAAAGGAGTTTACTTTTTTCTCAGGGGTTGATGCAAGTTACACAAAAATTGACCATGTGTTAGGGCATAAAAACCTCAAAATCAAATGCAGAAAGGCTGAAATAGTAAATGCATTTTTTTCAGATCATGATGCAATAAAAATCACATGAAGTATAAGGCCAGGAGAAAATAGACCAAAAGTTAATTGGAAATTAAA
>JAJPUD010030547.1:0-13110 GCA_023553655.1 Myrmecobius fasciatus | reverse complement strand
CACCCCCCACCCCTAGATGACAGGTAATCTAATACATGCTAAATAGGGGTGGGGGGTGGGGGGAAGGAGGGGAAAAGCTTGGGAAAAAAAGTTTTTGCAAAGGTCAATGTTGAAAGGTAACTCATATGTTTTGTAAATAAAAAGCTTTATATATATATAAAAATAAAATAAATAAATAAAAAAAGAGAGAAAAGGTAAGAATACCATATTCAGCAATATACTGTAAATACACAATGGGGAAAATAGGTCTTCAATGAACTTGAATTTTTTTCAGGATTTTCTTTCGATGAAAACTGAATTCAATATAAAATTTAACATGTAAGAGCCAACATCAAAGACTAATTTCAAGAAATTCAACAAACTATGTTTTTCACATGGAAACATAACTATGTATTTAAGATTGACATCAGTAAGTGAGCAATGCAAAAGAAAGATTGGGGCAGAGCTGAGCATGATCTAACTCTGAAAAGTAAAAGTGTCTAGAAAAGGAAAATTAGTAACTATGCTATATGAATGAGGTGCAGAGGAAGAAATGACCCAGAGGCATTAATTGGGGAGGAGGGCTAACAATTCTGAAAACCTACTCACATCAAGAATGGGTTAAATAGGGAACACCAACATAACCACCACCAACAACACACATACAAACACACACATAGCACCCTCCAAACTCTATAAAGAAATGAAAAGGAGGGAATAGGATAAGTTAAAGGAGCAATCCATGGATGGATGCAGGTAAATCAGCAGCAAGATAAGTCAATGGATAGAAACAAAATAGACTATTTCTCAGGGACCAAAAATAATATATATATGAATAGAATAACAAGTATCAAGAGCAGAATTTATTAGGGAAAAAAAGTAGGATTAGTAATCACTGATTTCAAAAGCAAACTTAAAGATTCAATCAGGAGCAAAATCTACATTATATGTCAGCCACATTAATATTGTTTTTGATTTATGTCCATACATGTGTAAATGCACATACATGTGCACATATATGCATGTAGGTGCATTGTGTTTGGAGATGTATGTATCTGTCTGGACATATGTCTGCATGTGAATGCATGCATCTATGTATATATATATTATATATACATATATATTCATGTGTATATATAATATATATATATAATATATATACATATATGTACATATAAAATACCCATGCTTAACTGTAGCTTATTTGGGGGATGGGGAGAATGAAAGAGGGAAATAAAGAATGAAGTAAAAAGTGCACCGTGAAGAACAAAAGAATTAAATACAAGGAAGCAAAGAAAAATGGACAGTCATGAATAAAATATCATCAATTATTATATATGCATTCTTGAAATGAAATGAAAATTTTTTGTTACTTATTTTGAATCTTCCCTGTGGCTGTTCTGGGAACATGACAATATTTTTATTATTATTATTATAATTATAATTATTTTCTTTTTCTATCTTTTAATTTTGTGTTTTGTTTTAAATAAATATATTTAGATATATAAAGAATATTTGTTAAAAATAATGCCTCACAAAAATAATGCTAAATCAAAGGATATGGGCATTCTGTTTGCCTTTCATTAATAATTCTAAATTTTTATCAGAATAATTGAATCACACTGCAGATCCATCAACTAAATATTATTTTTCCTATTTACTCAGACTTCCTCCAACATGAAATATTTTTGTATTTTTTTTTACTTTTATAATTTAACAGGCATAAGTTAAAATTTGTTATTTTAATTTGTTTCTTTCTTAAGTGATTTGAAGTATTTTATATCATTATCGATAATTTTTTGGTCAGAACTTTTGACCAATTTTTCATTGAAGAATGGCTGTGTATCATATTTGATCAAATAATTTCCCATTAAAATACTCCTCTTGTATTATAATGACATTAGTTTGGTTTATACAAAATTTCTTAATTTAATGTTAGTAATACCTACTATTTTATCTTTCAGGATCATCTCTATCCTTTTGTTATTGTTGTTGTTAAAATGTCTTCATTAATAATAATTGAACAAGATGCCTCATCCTAGTTCTTGAATTTTTATATGCAATATCCTCTTATGACTAGGTTACGTGCTACTTAATTTTGATTTCTCATTTCTGTCTCATTCAGTAGAGTCTCTGGGAAAGGTCATTCTACTCATGTTTCTAGGTATTAATATTAGGTTTATTTTTAATTATATCAAATGTTCTAATAACATTTATTTTCTTCCTTCCACTGTCCAACTTTTGTCAGAAGAAAAAAAAATGGGAAGATGACAAAGGAGGGAATGTTTAATGCTTGGAATAATCTTATTCTACTGTTTTTGATTCTTCCTGATATCTTACATCAAATCCAAAATCAGTATGTTTTTGTATTTGCTAAGAGTTCTCCAATTTTCAGTTAAAAAAAAAATATGACCCTTCATCCTCCACCCAAATCTCTCTCAAACATCCCTTTTGTCCTTCCTTGTCCTTGACCACCATTTTCTATATAGAAGAAATTAAGGCTCAAAGAAATTGTTACTTTCCTATAGTCAATTGACTATAATGAGAATTTGAACCCAAGACTCTGATTCCAAAGGCATTTGTGGTTTACTGGTTGACTCCTATTTCTGTGATGCATGTTTTTTGTTGTTATTGTTGTTGTTGTTGTTGTTGTTTAATTTCTTCATTGAGGAAATCACATTTTCAAAAACCTATCATTCTCATCTCTATCTCATGAATTCTCTTGCCTCTATAATATTATATAATATGTTGTTGTTCAGTTGTTTCAGATTCTTCTTAATACCATTTGGGGTTCTTTGGGCAGATATACTAAAGTGGTTTGATATTTCCTTCTCCAGTTCATTCTACAAAGGAGAAAACTGAAGCAAACAGGCTTAAGTGACTTGATTAGGGTCACATTACTAGCAAATTTTAAGATAAAATTTGAACTCAATAAAATGAGTCTTCTTGACTCAAGACCTAGCACTCTATGCCCTGAGTTACCTAGATACCCCCAAAGAAAAACCCTTGAACTATTGAGATAGCGAAACCATCTAATCATGCAAAATAAATATAAGAAAAAAGCCCCATGTAAATAAATTTATCCCTCTGGGCCTCAATCTCCCTAGTTGTAAAATATTTGTCTCAGATAATCTCTAAAGTACCTTTTAGACAGACATGCTGGGAAAGTTTTCCTATCCAGCTTTTTAAAAAAGCATCCACAACACACTTTTAAGTTTAATCTGCATTATTAACATTTTCCTCATCATTTTCTCAAATCTAGGCAATCAGCACAGCCATAAATCATGTAATGATTTGTAATGTTTGCCAGGTGTGCATACTCAACCTGAAAACTGAACAATCAGCTTTGGGAGACCATCTTGAGATAGCTCCGGCATTGCACACAGCTTGCTCAATGTCTTCTGATTCTCTTCCATTTCCTGACCGAGATAACAGAGCTGACCAAAGCTATTAAGAAAAGTGACAGTTGTTAAAGGGCTGTGAGGAAAATGACAGTTGTTCTTCAAGTAACAGATAATTCCTGAGGAGTGCCCATTTAGGCAGGAGAGAAGATATGTTTAACCCAATTAAGATAAAGAGTCTTTGATTAGTTAAGGGAAACTCCTAATGTTAAAGTACAAAGAACTTTTAGGTTTCTGTCAGATTCTTATCATAGAATGCTGATAAGACATAAGGAGGGAAACAGGGCTGTTATCTATTTTTGAATAATTGTGAATTTTGCTTTACCAATTCTTATTTAGTAAGTCTTATTTCATTTATTATTATTATTATTATTATTATTATTATTATTATTATTATTATTATTATTATTATTATTTGCTGAGGCAATTGGGAAAGTGACTTCCCTAGGATCACACTGCTAGGAAGTGTCAAGTGTCTGAGACCAGATTTGAATTCAGGTCCTCCTGACTTCAGGGCTGGTGCTCTATCTACTGTGCCATCTAGCTGCCCTTTTTGTGATCTAGAATGGATTTATAGATATGTCTTTATATTTTCTTTTTTTCTTTATCAGCTGATGATTTTCTGACATAGGTTTAGATTCTCCCAGAACATCTAATTTGCACAATTTCTCCCCAAACTCTGTCCTTTATATTATAGCTAATAAGAATCTCAATACTCTGACCTCCCACTAGTAACTATTATAAGGAAGTCGGAGATGACTCTCTAAGTCAGAATTTTAATATCTTAGTTGAGAATTGCTACGTAAATCTCTGAAATGACAAATTAACGTAGTAAACTTCATACAGATCTGCACATAAGTCTCCAAGTCAGTGATTTCAGAACAGCTCTCCATTCTCTACTACAGTGTCTTGTGCAGTATATCCAGAAATTTTCAAAAATGATGGAGTAGTTAGATCCATCAGCTATATCCCACTGCTATATACAAACCAAAGATTGTGGAAATAATGTATAAAGAGATAGCTATAAAACCAATCTTGTTGATGTCAAAGGTACAGAAAGTGTGAAAAATTTGGGGTTATTGAAAAAGCCCTGGACCAGAAGTCTTTCTCCCACTGGCCTATGATGGTGATTAATACCAATATCAATTTCATTGCTTTGATTTAAGTCATAGAGAAAGAACCTATGATTTCAGTACTTAATCAAATTCTTGGAGGAGGAAAATCCTTCTCCCAATGCAAATATGAATATTCTTTTCAGCTTTTAGTCTTAGAAAATTGCCAAGTCAATGACATTTAAATGACTTGTTTAAAGTCACAAATATAGTTTCAGAGGCAGAAGTTTAACCCAAATCTCATTTGTTCAAAGGCCAGCTTTTTTCTGCTGTCATGGGACTTCTTTTATATCTGTATCAGATCATTTGATATGTCAAATATCAAACTCAGGCTAACACACTAGTTAGTATTAACTTGAATTAATTAGATTAGATCTTAATAAATTTAGAAGAAAGCAGACCCATCAGAAGATAAGCAATTGTTAATGGGGAGATGTAGAGGACTAACTAGAGAGAAGCAGCAGCATGAAACAATATTTGTTTTGTCTTGCATAATGAGAGAATTCAGAGGCTAATAGTATAATTGGCTAAAAGGAGATAGGAAATGTATACTGAGGAGAGATAGAATTGAAGAAAACTTTCTTTACTTCACACATTTACTGCCACCTGCTTCTGCATTGTAATGAACAGAGGCTTCTTTGGCCCCCAAGAAAGTGCAGAGACGTGGGCTCCTCTCAACTTTGCCATGCTTAAAATCTCGGGAAATATGTTCTAGTGGAAGTGGCATTAAACATTTCTCATTTCCTAGCCAGTAATGAAGAACATTGAGGGAGTTCTGTGAATTTTCCAAGAAATCCAGTAAGTGGAAAGGCCAAATTCTTAGTGGATCTTCCTGACTCCAAAGCTGGTCCTTCTATCCACTAAGAATTTGTTTTTCCCCTGTACTGCTGACTGAGGGGGAAATTTACATATTTCTTAATAGTATTAGGATTATACCTTTCTATTTCATGGAAATCAAACAGAAACCCTGTAAATACGTAACAGATACTCTAAGTGATAAGTTGTTTTGATTCATAAGAGTTAGTTCTCTGAAAATTTCCTCAGGAGGTTGGAAGAAGAAAGAGGAAGGCCTTGAAGGAAATTTCAGTAACACTATAATCCAACAATCTCAATGCATAACCTCTTTGATATTTATGCCTCTCTTTGAACAGGTTAGACCCTTTCATTAGATTGATCATTCATTATTTTATGTGGGTAACAAGATTGTATATTTTTCTTACTGTAGCATAAAACAAATAGAGTGGAGAACATTTAATCTGCTTTTGTTAGCAGTTCTAATAAATTATACACAAAATGAGGAACCAATTATGACAGAGAGCTAACCATGTAAATCATGTTCACACTGCTTCCACAATAAAGCACAACAGCTCTCAGAACAATCTGAAATTGCTTTTATTTTTCATTTGGGTCATTGGTTTTCTAGGTTGGCAATGAAAATACTATGTATTTTCTCATTTCCTAGGCATCAGGCTTAGGAGAACTATTCTTCTTTGATTAAGTAAAAGCCTGGAATTGTTTTCCATTAGAAATTTGGATTTCTTTAGAAATCTGCCAATCTTTGAGATGAAAGGATTATAAAGACCATGTAGTTAAATACTATAAAAATGATGAAAATAACAATAAATACTTAGCAGTTGGCAAACTGGTTTTCTTGGGACAACTTCATGATAATAGTTAATGAAATGTTTTTATTCCCATGTTATAGATAAGAAAATCAAAGCTCCAAAGACTTGTGACATTCACAGTCATATAACTGATATATTAGTCACTGAATTGCAAGTGTCATGCTCTTTATCTACTATGTTTTACAGCCCTGTAAGAACATTATCATTAATATTATCTCATACTTTTTCCAGTATTTTGTGGTTTTCAATGTAATTTTCAATTTATCATCTCATGTGCCCTGTTTAAAAAGTATTATGATTGTTATTATTTAGAAGACATATTTCTTGATTCCTATTTGCAAGTCCATTACTTTATTGATTACCTCACTTCCAAAAGCCTGAACTTGTACTACAGCATATTTGGAAGTGTCACCTTATTTTCTTTGTAACAAAAAATGAAGTTATTAAGGTTACTTGTGATATGGCATGAGTCATTAAAAAAAATAAACGTCCTCATTATTAGATGTGTAACTGTAAGTATATGATCTCATGTAAGTCACTAAAACTTTCTGATCTTAATTTTCCTTACCTATAAAATAATAATAATAATAATAAGCTATAATTTATCTAGCACTTACCATGAATGAAGGACTATTCTAAGAACTTTAAAAATATGAAGTCATGATCTACCCATTCTGGATAGCAATTTGAAACTATGCCAAAAGGGCTATCAAATTTTGCACACTCTTTGATCCAGCAGTGTCGCTACTAGGTCTATATCCTTCAGAGGTCATAAAAAAGAGAATGGAGCCACATGTGCAAAAATGTTTGTATAAATTGTTTTTGTAGTGACAGGGAACTGGAAATTGAGTGGATGCTCTTCAGTTTTGGAATGGCTAAATAAGTTATTATATATGAATGTAAAGGAATATTATTGTTCTACAAGAAACAATCAGCAGGATGATTTCAGAAAAATCATTTCAGAAAAAAAAGACACTTACATGAACTGATGCTAAATGAAGTGAGTAGAACTAAGTTGTATACAGCAACAACAAGATTATGTAATGATAAACTATGCTGAAGTTGGCTCTTTTCCACAATGAGGTGATTCAGATCACTTCCCAGAGACTTGTGATTGAGAAAGCCATATGCATCTAGAAAGACTGAATGTGTATCACAATATATTATTTTCACCTTTTTTGTTGTTTTTTGCTTGCTTCTTTCTTGTTTTTTTTTTTCACTTTTTGATTTGATTTTTCTTGTCCAGCTTGGTAAATGTGGAAATATGTTTAGAAGAACTGCATGTTTAATCTGTACTGCATTATTTGCTATCCAGGGGAGGAGTATGGAAGAATTGGAGGAAGAAAAATTTGGAACACAAGATTTTGCAAGGGTTAAGGATGAAAACTATCTTTACTTGTTTTTTGAAAATAAAAAGTTATTATTTTTTTAAAAGAAGTCATTAAATCTTTATAATCACCCCGGGACGTTGATGCTATTATCTCCATTATCCACTTGAGGAATAGAGCAATTGACTTTCCCAAGGTCATAGAGCTGACAAGTATCTAAAGCTGGATTAAACTTAGGTCTTCCTGATTCTGGGTATAGTGTCACTAAGCTGCAGTGGATAGAAAGATTCATGAAATGAAAGGATTGGTCTAAATGATCTTAGAAATAGTTTATTTGATTCAGTGAATAACATCATGGCTTCAAAGTTGACAATTGTTTCTTCCATTTCCCACTGCCATATCTGTCAAATTTGAATCAGAATTGTGATGCTCAGGATCCCAACTATTAAGCTCTAACATTTAATAGTTATGTAAACTTGGTAAACCATTCAGCCTAATTAGGGTCTGGTTTTTTCCTTTGTAAAATGAAGAGTATGATCTTACAATATTTCTAAGATCCCTTTCCACTGAAGATCTGGTAAAACAATAATGAAAGTTGATATCTACAAAGCAATTTGCAATATACCAGACATTGTGATAAGAACTTTGAAATTATTGTCTCATTTGATAGATGTAAGGATCCATCTACCAAGAATATTTTAATCTCAATTTTGTATATTAAGAAACTGATAAGAAGTTAAATGGCTTGCTCAAGGGCACACATCCAAGGCCACATTTTTATTTTTGTCTTTCTGACACTAGGTCTGACCACTGGAGCAACTTATTGATTAGTTGAGATGAGGCAATTACAAACTACTATTAGAATAGTAATTGTAGCTGAAATAATATCATGTGAATAAGTCTGAAAAGCCTAGGGAACTAGCTTAGTCTCATGTAATCTTAGTTCAACAAAAGTTGACATTTCAGGCTCAGGATGCTTTTGATTGTAATAAGTTTTACTTACTGTAATATTCATACCATCTCAAAACCTTTTCTTCTTTTTCCATTATGAAGTACTCTAGTTAAATGAGCTGAATTTTATTTTTTTGATATTTAACATTTTTATTTTCCCCAGTTACATGTAAAACTATTTTTACATTTGTTTTTAAAACTTTGCATTCTAGATTAACTCCCTTTCTCTCCACCTCATGTGAAGTTATGCAAAACATTTCCATAAAAAGTCTTGTTGGGAAAAAAATCACAGATTTCCCCCTCAAAAAAATGCCTCAGTTTTTTAAAAAAAAGTATGCTTCAATCTATATTCAGGCACAATGAGTTCTTTTTCTGGTATGGATAGAATTTTTGATCATAAATGTTTCAGAGTAGTTGTGGATCATTGTATTGCTGAGAATGGCAAAGTCATTCACAGCTGATCATCCCACAACATTCCTATTACTTTGTACAAAATATATTACACTTTGCTTGAATTCATGGAGGACTTTCAAGGTTTTCCTGAGCGCATCTTGCTCATCATTTCCCATAGAATAACAATATCCCATCATAATCACATGCCCATCAATTGGAGAATGGCAGAAAACATTATGGTATATGAATGTTATGGGATATTATTGTTCTATAAGAAACAACCAGCAGGAGGATTTCAGAGAGGCCTGGAGAGACTTGTATGAACTGATGCTGAGTGAAACGAGCAGAACCAGGAGATCATTATACACGGCAACAACAAGACTCTATGATGATCAATTCTGATGGACATGGCTCTCTGCAACAAAGAATTGTCTCAAACCAGTTCCAATTGTTCAGTGATGAAGAAAGCCACACACACCCAGGGAGAGGCCTGTGGGATCTGAGTGTGGACCACAACATAGCATTTTCATGCTCTCTATTGATGTTTGCTTGCATTTTGCTTTCGTTCTCAGGTTATTTTTCTCTTAGATTCAATTTTTCTTGTACAGCAAGGTAACTGTGTGTGTGTGTGTGTGTGTGTGTGTGTGTGTATATATATATATATATATATATATATATATATATATATACATATATTTGATTTGTCATGTATTTTAACATAATTAACATGTATTAGACTTCCTGCCATCAAGGGGAGGGTATGGGGAGAAGGAGAGAAAAATTTGTAACAGAAAGCTTTGCAAGGGTCAATGTTGTAAAATTATCCATGCATATGTTTTGCAAATAAAAAGCTCTAATAAAATAAAATACTGTGTGAAAAAAAGTAAATACAATGATGAGGTTAATAATTTAAATACATTAACAGTGATAGATAAAAAGGACGATGTTGCCATAATAAAACATGCTTTATATTGCGCAAGAAATGTTAAGTTTGTGCTTAATCTATACTATCTGTTGATTTAACCTCCAATAGAGGGGGGAAAATCAGTCTATGTTACCATAGAACTTGGACTTTTAAGTTTCTAGACTTGCTATACTTAGCTGGCTAGTCTTACTGTATTTTTGCAGCATTCCATGTTTAATTTCATGAATTATTTAAAGCAAACTTCTACAGGCTTGGTAAACAAACACTTGTAAGTGGTTTTAAACTGTCTTTTAGGGGCATTTTGGAAATACTTTTGGGAAAAGAGCTTATTCAGTTAAAATCCTTTCCAGTTTAAATATTCTAGGGCTGTTTTAGGGTACTTTTGAAATTACACCTTGCTTATCACTGAAAAAATATGTCAAGAGTTCCTTACTGCAGTTTTCACTTGAACCATAGATTTACTTATTGTTGTTCAGTCATCCTAGTTGTGTCCAACTCCTTTTGACCCCATTTGAAGTTTTCTTGACAATGATACTACAGTAGTTTGCCATTTTCTTCTTTAACTCAATTTACAGATAAGGAAACTAAGAAAAAGAGGATCTTCCTCAAGGTCACCTAGGTAATAAGTGTCTGAGGACATATTTGAACTCATGAAGATCTGTCTTTTTGATTCCAAGCCCATTGCTCTGTCACCTGCACCATCTAACTATCCCATATGCTTAATTTAGTCTTCTTAATTTAAAAGCCTATCCACTTAATTACTGTGCAAAATCAAAATGAAGCCCACTTATCTCAGAGCTGACTATAAACAAGTATTATATAAAGGAGATACTGAAGATTTAAAAGAAAAATGTGAAATATTCTCTACTTTTGCATGCTATTAAATGATGGAAAGAGGCAACAGATACAGATATGAGTAATTTGACATACATTTTACACAAATGTGAAGAGCTTTGAAATGGGGATCAGGGGGAAGTAAACTGAGTTTAGAATGAACCCTGATATACCAGAATGTAGAACTGAAGAGCGAGAATATTCTGAACATGGAAGAAAAACACAGGGGATGCTTCACAATTGCTTCTTGAATTGAACTGAAAGACCAGACATGAAAATGGGAAAAAGTGAAATGTTTTTTCCTAACTTAAAGGTTTGGGATAGGATAAAGAATTTTCAGATTGTCCTCAACTGAATATGTTGTCTATCCTATATAATGTTGCTGTTACAACTGTGCCACTATCAGTGGGGTACCAAATGAAATAATGAATGTTGAACACTTAGAAAATCTAGAAATTTCATAGTAATATAATCTGTTATTGCTGTTATTGTTGTTATATTCCTAATTCTTATCTTAATTTTAATAATTCAGATAGAGTTCAATGATAAGCTACTCTGGTTTTTTTATGTTAGACTTGTACAAGTAGATAAAGTGACAAGGATTTTTTAAATCTGCATAAAATATTCATATATACATAAGTTCATTCCTCACACACAATGAAAGTATCTTTGAGTTAAGAGGAGTAGCGGACAACATGAGAAGAATATGTAATTTTTACCATTCCCAAATAGATTTGATTTCTTTTCTAGTGGGTTTTTGTGGGGGAATGGGATGGGCAGGAGGGGCATTGAATAAATTAAATAAACATTCTATACTATTTAAAAATAACTACCTCAATAAAGTATATTTCTATTGAATGAATCAATAAGCAAACTAGGCATAAAGATCTGAGTTAATTTGGAAATAGTGGATCCATAGGATAAAAGAAAATGATATTTTGTAATTTCATTGGGATTGGCTAAAGACACTCCACAATATGTCATGTGGGTCTTTTATGAAATTGTAAACTAGTTTAGAACCCAAGGATCTCAGAAGCAGGCCAGTCTAGATGAGACAATACTCCAGCCAAACCCCCAAATGAACACTGATAGGTTTAGGAGAAGGAAAAAAGTCATTGTTTCCTTTTTCTCCTTTGATCTTAAAGAATGCTCTTTGTAAAATTCAAAAAGTCAGAAAATTTTGAAATTCACTTTTGCCAGCATCATAAAATAAGTGTCCACATTGGAAATTGAGGATAAAACTGATAAAAATGAGGAAACACAGTGTTTTAAGAGTATATAGGAATATCAGTAGAAAATTATACCATATCTACCAATGAAGCTACATTGTAAAGGGGAGTTTCATCTGGAACCCATGTCAAGTACAAAAAAGGGCTTCCAGCAATCAGGAGCTGTGTATTACCAGAAATATCCTTGAAAAGGTGTTTTCCATGACTAAGAACTTTATGAGGAGGGATTGATGAGTACTTCATCCTGCTTCCACATGATTTTGATTACTTTAAGGCCTCCCTCTACATTTTTAAAGTTTTTCATATCACATACTTTAGAGATTGTGAATATTTCCTATAACTACATCTATGATAAAACATTATCATTGAATTTTAAGAGTTGGGAGGGGGGCGGAGCCAAGATGGTGGAGTGAAAAACGTGACTGTCTGCATCCTCCTCCAATCTTCTCTCAAATCAACAATAAAATAAGCCTCTGAACTGATCTGCAAGTCAATGAATTCGGAAATACTTGGACATTGCTTGCAGATATCTCTGAAGAACTTCATATTGGGTTTGTTTAACTTGGACAGAGGGATAAACAGTGGACTCAGTGAAGGCTGGAAGTGAGGGTGGGACTCAGCTCATCCTGGCAGAAACTCCAAATTCCAAACTCCAAACACCTGGAGTTTATCTGAGGCACTCCGGACACTCTGCCATGATTGGGAGCAGGTGTTCCGGAAGACTTGCCTTGTTTAAGGAGGAACTTGGACTTAGTCCTAGCCCCCACCAGCCCAGCACCTTAAATTACATCGCCAAATTGTCCCAGGGCAAAGAATTTCAGCCACCGTTTTTCCCAAGCCTTAAAGAGATATCCACCCTGTCTAAAAAAAAAATGAAGAAGCAAAAGAGAACTCTAACCATAGACAGCTTCTATCGAGAGAAAGAAGGGCTGACCCCAGATCCTGAGGTTCCTTTAGACAAAACTCCAGAGGAAAATATTAAGGACCATCACTGGCCCCCTGTTCAAAAGGCCTTTCTGGAAGATTGCATACAGAATCTCAAAAGAAAGCTGGAGGATAAATGGGAAAATTAACTACAATCAGTGCAAGAAGCCCTCCAAAAGAGATATGATAAAACCATAAATTTATTGAAAAATGAAATTAGTGAATTGGAAAAAGAGTGCAATGGACAAATTGGCCAGTTACAAAAGGAGCTTAAAAAGCTATCTGAAGAAAACAACACTTTAAAAATAAGAATTGAACAAATGCAAGTGAATGACTCAATAAGACTTCAAGAATCAGTCAAATAAAAACAAAAAAATGAAAAATTAGAAGAAAATATGAAATATCTCCT
>JAJPUD010030546.1:0-13110 GCA_023553655.1 Myrmecobius fasciatus | reverse complement strand
ATTTTCTTCTAATTTTTCATTTTTTTGTTTTTGTTTGACTGATTCTTCAAGTCTTAGTGAGTCATTCACTTGCATTTGTTCAATTCTTATTTTTAAAGTGTTGTTTACTTCAGTTACCTTTTAAAGTTCCTTTTGTAACTGGCCAATTTGTTCACTGCACTCTTTTTCCACTTCACTAATTTTATTTTTTAATGAATTGGTGTCTTTTTCATATCTCTTTTGCAGAGCATCATATCCTTCTTGCAAGATACTGTATCCTTCTTGCACTGATTTCAATTTATTTTCCCATTTATCCTCCAGCTCTCTTTTGAGGTTCTTTATGCAATCTTCCAGAAAGGCCTTTTGAAATGGGGACCAGTGATGGTCGTTGCTGTTTTTTTCTGGATTTTTGTCTAAAGAAACCTCTGTATCTGAGGTCGTTTCTTTGCCTTGATAAAAGCTGTCTATGGTGAGAGCTCTCTTTTGTTTCTTCATCATTTTTTTTTTTTATACAGAGTGAATATCTCTTTAAGGTAGGGGAAAAAAAAAAAAAAAACCTCGGCTGAAGACGCTTTGCCCTGGGGCACTTCGGCGAGTTGACTTAAGGTGCTGGGCCGGTGGGGGCTAGGACTAAGTCCGAATTACTCCTTAAACAAGGCAAGTCTGCCTGAACACCTGTCCTCAATCAGGGCAGAGTGTCCCGAGTGCCTCAGATAAAGTCCAGGTGTTTGGAATTTGGAGTTTGGAGTTTGGAATTTCTTCCACGATGAGCCGAGCTGAGTCCCACCCTCACTTCCGGCCTGCACAGTTGTGGTCTATTTATCTCTCTGTCAGAGTCCGACTAACCTGATATGAAGTTATCCAGAGAGCAGTGTCCAAATATTTCTGAGTTCGTTGACTTGAAGATCAGTTCAGAGGCTTATTTTATTGTTGATTTGAGAGAAGATCGGAGGAGAGGCAGAAAGTCACCTTTTCACTCCGCCATCTTGGCTCCGCCCCTCTTTTTCTTCTCTTATTGTCAAAGCTAACATTTCTAATACAACATTGAATAGTAATTGTGATAATAGGTAGGCTTGTTTTCACTCCTGATCTTATTGGGAATGGTTTTTATTTGTCTCCTTTTCATATGATTCTTGCTGTCAGTTTTAAATAGATGCTACTGATCATTTTAAGGAAAACTCCCTTTATTCCTATACTCTTTAGTGTTATTAATAGGAATGAATGTTGGATTTTATCAAATGCTTTTTTTCTGCATCTATTGAGATAATCGTATTATTTCTGTTAATTTTGTTATTGATATAGATGATTTTGCTAGTAGTTTTCCTAATATTGAATCTGACCTGCATTCCTGGTAAAAATCCTCCTTGGTCATAGTGTATTATCCTGAGAATGACTTTCTGTAATTTCATTACTACTGTTTTATTTAAGATTTTTGCATCAATATCCATTAGGGAAAATGATCTATAATTTTCTTTCTCTATTTTCAACCTACCTGGTTTAGCTATCAGCATCATATCTGTGTCATAAAAGGAATTTGGTAGGACTTTTTCTTTCCTTATTTTTTCAAATTGTTTATAAAATATTGGAATTAATTGTTCTTTGAATGTTTGGTAGAATTCACATGTAAATCCATCTGGCCCTAGACATTTTTTCTTAGGGAGTTGATTAATAACTTGTTCTATTTCTTTTTCTAAATTGGGGATATTTGAATAATTTATTTCCTCTTCTGTTAACCTGGGCAATCTATATTTTTGTAGATATTCTTCCATTTCATTTAGATTTTCAAATTTATTGGCATAAAGTAGGGCAAAGTAATTCCTATTTATTGCTCTAATTTTCTCTTCATTGGTGGAACATTCTCCCTTTTCATTTTTGAGACTAACAATTTGATTTTCTTCTTTCCTTTTTCTAATCAAATTAACTAGAGGCTTATCTATTTTGTTGGTTTTTTCATAACACCAACTCAATTTTTTTATTTATTCAATAGTTTTCTCATTTTTAATTTTATTAATTGCTTTTTATTGTCAGAATTTCAAATTTCTATTTAATTGAGGCTTTTTAATGTTTTTTTTTTCTAGTTTCTTTAGTTGTAAGCCAGATTCATTGATCTTCTCTTTCTGTATTTTATGCAATTAAGCATTTAGAGAAATAAAATTTCCCCTGATAACTGCTTTGGCTGTATTCCACAAATTTTTGTATGTTGTCTCATAATTGTCATTCTCTTGGATTAAGTTGTTGATTGTGTCTATGATTTGTTGTTTCATCTATTCATTTTTTAGAATTAGATTATTTAATTTTCAATTAATATTGGTCTATTTTCTCCTGTTCTTTTATTGCATGTTATTTTTATTGCATCATGATATGAAAAAATGCATTTACTATTTCTGCCTTTCTGCATTTGATTTTGAGTTTTTTGTGCCCTAATATATGGTTAATTTTTGTATAAGTTCCATGAACTACTCAGAAAAAAAGTGAACACCTTTCTATCTCCATTCAATTTTCTCCAAAGATCTGTCATCCCTAACTTTTCTAGCATTTTGTTTACCTTTTTAACTTTTTTATTTATTTTGTGGTTTGTTTTATGTAGTTCTGAGAGAATAAGATTGAGATTCTTCACTAATATAGTTTTGCTGTTTTCTCCTTTTTTTATCTCGCTTAATTTCTCCTCTAGGAATTTGGATGCTATACCACTTGCTGCATATATGTTTAGTATTAATATTGCTCTCTTATCTATGATACCCTTTAGTAAAATACAGTTTCCTTCCTTACCTCTTTCAATTAGAGCTATCTTTGCTTTTACTTGATCTGAGGTCAGGATTGCTAAGCCTGCTTTTTTTTTTTTTTTTTTTACTTCAACTGAAGGATAATAAATTCTGCTCCAGCCCTTTACCTTCACTCTGTAAATAATTCTTTCCTTTAAATGTGTTTCTTGTAAAGAATTTATAGTAGGATTTTGGCTTTTAATCCAGTCTAGTATCCACTTCTGTTTAATGGGAGAGTTCATCTCATTCACATTCACAGTTAAAATAACTAATTCTGTATTTCCTGCCCCCCTTTTTACCCTAAGTTACGTTTTTCTCTTTCTTTTCCTTTTCCCCTCCTTCTCAATATTTTGCTTTTGATGACTACCTCCAGCAAACACCCCTCTCCTTTTACAACCCTTCCCCTTTTTTTACATATTTCCCCTAATACTTGTTTTCCCTTCTTTTAGTCTTTCCCTTTTATTTCTCCTTTTCTTGCCCATTTGCCTAAAAGATGAGACAAGCTTTTCTGTGAAACCAAATATCTTTGATATTCTATCTTTGAGCCAAATCTGGAGAGTAAGATTCACTCAATGCTCATTCCTTCCCCTTTCCCCTCAATTATAATAAGTTTTGTTTGCCTCTTTGTGAGATGTAATTTCCCTTGTTTTACCTCCTTTTTCCTCTTTTTCCAGTACAATCCCCTTTCCAGCTCTAGTTTCCTTTTCATATTATCATAATAAAATCAAATTATTCCTTTATTCTTTAAGTATACCAATAACAGAAATTTAGTTCTTAAGAGTTCTTTCCTTTTTTTCTTTTTTTATGTTTCTCTTGAATTCTGTGTTTGTAGATTAATTTTTGGTTCTGTTTTGATCTTTTTCATTAGAAATAGGAGAAATTCACCTATATTATTGAATGTCCATCTTCTTCTCTGAAAGATAATGCTAATTTTAGCTGGATAGCTTGTTTTTGGCTGTAATCCAAGTTCCTTTGCCTTTCAGAATATCAGATTGCAGGCCCTTTGATCTTTTAAGGTGGAAGCTGTTAGGTCCCTGGTAATCCTAATTAAGGCTTCTCAGTATTAAAATAGTTTCTTTCCGGCTGCTTGCAATATCTTTTCCTTGGTGTGATATTTCTGAAATTTAAGCACGATATTCCTTGGGCATTTAATTTTGGGCTTTCTTTCAGGAGCTGATAAATGAATTCTTTCAATGGCTATTTTACCTTCTGATTCTAAGCTGTCAAGGCAGTTTTCCTTTATGATTTCCTGTAAAATAATGTCTAGGTTCTTTTTTTTTCATCATGGCTTTCAGAAAGTCCAATAATCCTTGAATTGTCTCTCCCAGAACTATTTTCCAGGTCAGTTGTTTTTCCTAGGAGGCATTTCATATTTTCTTCTATTTTTTTCTTTTTTTTTTGTTTTTTTCCGACTGATTCTTGAAGTCTTATTGAGTCATTAACTTCTATTTGATAAATTCAAAATTTTAGTGTGTCATTTTCTTCAGTTATCTTTTTTAGCTTCTTTTGTATTTGGCCAATTAAATTGTTTTGTTCATTGCAGATTTTTTTCCATTTCCCAAATTTTGTTTTTCAATAAGTTGTTATCTTTTTCATACCTATTTTATGGGGCATTATATGCTTTTTCATTCCTCCTTGGAATAATCTCATCTCCTTTCCCCATTTTCCTTCTAACTCTTTTAAGATCATTTATCCAATCTTCCAAGAAAGCCTTGTGAAATGAAATATGTGACCAGCTCATATCTCCCTTTGGGGCTTCATCTGGATTTGATCTGGCTTTAGGAACATCAGGATTTGATGTTTGTTCTCTCTTTCTCCATAAAAGCTGCTTATGGTGAGAGTTCTTTTTGGTTTTTTGTTCATTATTTTTTAAGGGTTGAGATCTGCTCTTAATGGAAAGGAGTGAGAGCTGCTTTAGTTTGCCTAGTCTATATGCTTTTGAAGTTTCTTTAAAACCCTGTGTGAAACAGGGAAAAATGAAGAAGTCATAGAGGGAACAATCAATATCCATATATATATATATATATATATATATATATATATATTCTTTAACTATCAGCTAGAGTTAAAGAAGCCTGGTAGGCTTCAGTTTGTCCTCCCAGAGATCACATGGCAAGAGACAAGGACATACCATTTAGATCATAATCGTCCAAAAAAGGGAATGAAATTGTTGCAGCCAATCAAAGGGGTAAATGGAGGGGTTAATGATTTTTGAAGGTTGTAAGGGAATAAAACTGGGCTCCTGCTTTGGAGCAGTGGCCTCCTTCCTCAGAGTACTTCCTTTTTGCTCAGGTGCTGTTGGAATGCCCGGATTTCATGAAATTCTAAATTAAATACTTTTCAGCTCTTCACTTTGAGAGACTTCTGAGTAGTCATTTTGGGTGAGGGTCTGCAGGTCCCACACAACCCTAAATCTATGATCCTATAAAATCACTGAGTCAATTCACCCTTATCAATTTTTTCTAAAGTATCATGTAATGGCTTCCATTTCTCTCAATCTAGTAAGATGTGTGGGTAGGAGAGATAGAAGAAAACAAAGCATTGAATATGGAATCAGATGGCCTGTATTTGAAAATCAACATTACTTGTAAGATCCTAGGAAAGTCAGTTAAACTTTCTAAATCTTGCTCCCCTTATCAAAAAAAAAATAAAAATAAACAACTTAGGTATTTGGTCTATATGCCTTTGAGGTTCCTTTAAAAATCTATATCTATGATTAAGTCAAACTCACTCTCATTTTTTGACAGAAAGGGAAAGTGCCTTTCTGAGTTGCAAAGTGACTTGCCTAAGGTTATGAATTAAATGAATAACATAGATAGCATTAAACCCCATTTTTTAAATTAAAAAGTACCTAAGATAAACACCATTTGCCATTGAGTGAAAAATATTAACTTTTTTCCTGGTTTATTCAATAACTTCAAGGCAGGATTATAGAAAAAAATAATGAAATTGAAATGCATGTTCACAAAACCTTTTAAGAAAAATGAAGGCATTGTGAAAACAAAACACCACAAGTGTTTTTAAAGTCCAATTTTTTTCTCCTCCTAATGTGATTCTTTGAAAATCGGACTAAGAAGATAAACTAATCTCTTTAGCCTTTCTGAGCTACTAGCATTGGTTCAGTAACTTTAATTTTTGGAATATGGTTACTGGATTGTCACAATTTGAAAATTACAGACACTATTCATAATGCCCCATGATCTAATCAGCAAAATCCTTAGAGTTGAAATTAAGTTTTCAACCTAAATGATGTTTCTATCAGATTTACTTCTTTTCTCTAAACACCCCCTTTTGTCAGAGTGTGTGATATAGGAATAACATTTCTTGATGTAGTGAAATGAACACTAGGCTTAAAACTGGAAGGCCTAGACTCAACTCTTTAGAAGGGTCAAGATCTTGCAAAGTAGTCTTTCTACATATAAAAGGTGAACAGGAGTAGCTGTACTGGTTACATCACAGGTTTGTTATAAAGCGATACGTTTTGTAATAAATAACTGAAAAATCATTCATCAATTGCTTCCTAATTACTTGACAATTTGATAAGCATTGCTAAACAAAGAAACAAGTCATTCCCTGCCACTACATAGCTTGTATTATACTAGGAGAGATACTATACACCTATATAATTATGTACAAGATACATATATAAATATCATTAAAAGAAAACTTCAGTAGCTAGAGGGACCAGGAAATCCTTCAGTCACTTATTTGACAATCATTTATTAAGTGTTTACTGTGTGATAGACACCTTGCTAAGAATGAAGGAATACAGGGGCAACGAGATGGCTCAGTGGATAGAGCACCATCCCTGAAGTCAGGAGGACCTGAGTTCAAATCTGGTCTCAGACACTTAACACTCCCTAGCTGTGTGACCCTGGGGGCAAGTCACTTAACCCCAATTGCCTCAGCAAAATGCAAAAAAAAAAAAGAATGAAGTAATACAAAGAGAGACAAAAAAACGGTCTATGCCCTCAAAGAGTCAGGGATACTCAGCATTAAGCTATAAAATAGATAAATTATACACACACACACACCCACACCCACCCACACCCACCCACCCACACACACACATATATATATATACTTGCTCTTATGCAAGACTGAGCTGAAATAGTAAAAATTTTAAGAAGTTTAAATGAGAGAAGAGAACTTTGCAAGTATGGGAAAACTACAAAGGTGACATGAATTGGATCTTGTGTATAAAGAATAACAAAGCCATAACAAATGGAATTGTGTGGTGGAAATGTTTTTTTTATATATATAAAATGATTGAATAAAGAAGAAATGGCCAAGATATGAAGAGCTTTAAATACAGAGAATTTTGTGTTTTATCCTTAAGGCAATAAGAAATCATTGGGACTTATTAGAGGAATTAACATTGCCAGACTTCTGTTTAGGAAAATTATTGGGGTTACTATGGATACAGAATTAAAGCAATGGGAACAATTATAATGCTATTGCAACCACTTAAGTCTGAGATGGTGAGAGTCTAGTAGGACCACTACTTTGTGAATATGTATGAAGATATATAAGTGAGATATTATGGAGATCAAAATTACAACATTTTGGGACTGAGTACATATGTGGGTTGAATAAGGAGTAGATGACACCAGAGTTGCCCAACCTTGGTAAATGGAAATATAATATTTCCCTTGAGAGTAATAGGGAAGTTTGAGCAAAGCATGGCTTTGGAATTTGGGAGGCAGAGTAGATGAGAAAGCTAAAGTTGAATTCTGTTTTTAATATATATTGAGGTTAAGCTGCATCCAGGAAAGCTTGTTCAAAATCTCCAAAAGACAATAAATGATAAGGATCTATAAATTAGGAGGTAGACTAGGGAGATGATCTATTTATCCTCACATCTATATTTATATTTCTGTACCTTTTTATTTATAAGTATATAATTCTCTCTTTCCCTCTCATACATATAACTATATATATATGTATATAAATATACATATATATGTATGTATATACCTATATAAAATATATGTGTGTGCACAGATATCTCTATATAAATATTTGTACATGTACATGCGTGTGTCTATATATGTATTTATATGAATATACTTACACATTCATTCATGCATATGTAGAGGTGCATATGCCTACATATGTATGTACATGCATATAATGAAGAGATGAGTGTGACAAATAACTAGATACAGCTAGTTACATAGTTTTAAATATGGATATAGCAGTTATTCACATGGAGATGATAATTTAACTCACTGATAGAATCACTAAATGTGAGATTATAGAGAGAGAAAAAAAGTTGGAACCAAGAAGGAGCCTTGGTTTATACTAAATTTAAATATAAGCAGTTTATATTATTATTAAATAAATATATATGATCATTATTATTATTATCATTATTATCTATAATGATGAAAACTCACATTTCTTTGATGTATATTCAGTGTTGTATATTCAATGATGTATAGTCAGTGTGACAACATATTTTATATATTTATTATAAAATTTATTTATTTTGTAAAGTGTTTCTTGGATGACTGTTTCCATGCTGAGTAAATAGTAGGTGCAGCATCCCAAAGGCAAAGACATTTTGCCAAAGTTATGTGAATACAATGAACTAAAATGCAGTCATCTCAAGAATAGAGACTGACTTTTATATATATCCAAAGGTTCAGAATTCAATTCTAATTGAGAAGATGTTGACCTTGACCAAAGTTGACAGTGCTCCATATGGAAAGATTCCACATCATTGAATTTCTAGAAAAAAGTAGATGTCACATGGGTTATTTATTACCCCTATCCAGTGGTATATATTGACACACAGGTCAGAGTGTGATTTCCCCAGTGAGTGCATATGAATGACAGTTGGTGGTTAAACATGCATGATTTCATTTATTTCTCTGAAATAGTCAGAATAAGCATTAATATTCCCATTTTATAGATGAAGAGATTAAAGCATAAAAGGTGAAATATTATTCTAAAAGTGACATGGCAAGTTATTGGAAAGACTATAACAACAGAATACAGATTACCTGTCACCCAGTGTGTGTTTCCCCTTATTGCACTGCTTTTCTGAGAAGTTAAGCCTTTTAAAGTAGAATAGGACAAAAGAGATTTCCATTAACTCCCCACTGATATTATAAACTCCTATCAATTTTGACAATTTTGGATTGTCAGGAAATAAATGAAAAGTTAATAAGGTAGAAAAAATGGCCTTTATTATTTAATGATTTATACTTTTGAGATGTTTTTCCCCACAACAGACATATTTAATCTTTATAACCCCTTGAAATCTTATTTATCCCTTTGATCCCAATTTAAGCCTAATCCTAATTCTAAACCTAAATGCCTCATATTCCATGAAACCTTATCTTATTGATTTATTAAATAATGTTTTGCCCCTTAGAGTTCACATAACACTTGCTTTCTCAACACTTTAAAATCAGGAGTGTGCTGGAGCTACTTCTTATGCCTTTCAAAAGTTGTTAAATTTTCAGTGTGAGCTTCAGAAATAAGCAATTTCTACAATTTAGGACTTTATTCATTTTTCTTGTTCATTGCATAGGCTTAAGAAAGTATTGAAAATGGAAATGATACTTAAAATGTGTATATGTGCCTCTTTCTATATTTTTCTTTCTTTCAGAAACCCTGATTATTAAATATTTACCAGCATACTCGTATCTTTAATGAGAATTTCCTGGAATATTGACTTAAGATGTGTTAGTGTTCCTAGATATACTGTAAATTTTATGAAGGCAGAGAAAGAGTCTTATCTACGCATTAGTCCCTTGTTTGTCACTATTGTGGTTGTTGCTCTTAAGGAAAGCAAGACAAAAATTAGTATTGCCATTTCATAAAAGGTGAGTCTACATTTCAGAGAGGTACAGGAACTTGACCAGGATCAACCCATTATGAAATTGAGAAAGTACCTCAACTTATATCATCAGGTCATAGAATTTAGAATTAAACTTTAAAAAAATCTTAGAGACCATTAAGTCCAAAATTTTCAATTTATAAATGAAGAAACTGAGGCACAGGGAAATTAGGCAACTTCCTCAGGGTAACAGAGCTGGTAAGAATATAAGAATGGATTTGAATCCATTTTCCCCCTTGCTTCAAGCTTTTGACTCTGTCCACTATTTCATGCTGCTTCTCATTTTGTAGAGCCAAATCCTGTCCTATTTTTTATTAAAATATTATGAAAATACAAAGAGGTAAAATAATTATTCTTGATACAAACATCTTTGAACACTATCTTCATAATTAAAGGAGTGACTCTATCAACAGCACTTTGGATTTCTTTTCAAACTATATCTGTACTGATTAGAGAATCAGCCTCAGATTTAGAAAATATCTCTGAAGTTATTTAGACCAGAAGTGTCAAATATTCAAGTAAATTAAAAAGTAATTGAAGAATATTTAACAAAATAAATGACAAAGACAATGAATATAGAGAATATTAATATGCGGTTTTCCAATTCAACATGTAGTCTTCAGGGATACTTTTGTAAGGTTTAGTAATCCCTGTTTTTTATTTGAGTATTATACCAGTGATATAGAACAATTAAGTCCTAAAGACTAAAGTCACCTCCCAATAAGATGAGGGGTGAAATAAAGATGCCATTTATCATCACTGTTATTCAACACAGTACTAGAAATGTTGACTTTAGTAATAAGAAAGGAAAAGGAAATTAATGAAATTAGCATGGACAATGAGGAAATAAAACTATCCCTTCTTGTAGATGATATGATGATATACTTAGACAATCCTAGAAAATTATCTAAAAACCTACTGGAAACAACAGATTTAGCAAAGTTTTAAGATATACAATGAACCCACACAAATCATCAGCATTTCTATATATTACTGACAAAGTACAACAGTCAGAGTTAACAAGAGAGATTCAATTTAAAATAACTAAACAAAATAAAATATTTGGATGTCTACCTGTCCCAGGTATGAACACAGTTATGAACACAATTACAAAGCACTTCTCACACAAATAAAGTCATATCTAAACAATTGGAAAAATATCAATTGTTCATGTGTAGGCTTAGATAATATAATAAAAATAACAATTCTGCCTAAATTGGTCTACTTGTTCAGTGCCATTCCAATCAAATTGCCAAAAATATTTTATAGAGCTAGAAAAAATAATAACAAAATTCATCTAGAGGAATAAAAGGTCAAGAATATCAGGAGAATTAATAAAAAGTACAAAATATGATGGCTTAGCAGTACTAAATTTAAAATTATATTATAAAGCAGCAGTCATCAAAACCATTTGGTACTGACTAAGAAATGCAATAGTGGATCAGTGGAATAGATGAGATACACAACACAATAATCAAGGCCTTTAATAATGTCATATTTGATAAAGCCTCAACTCCAACTTCTGTAACAAAAAACTCACTATTTCACAAATATTTCTAAGAAAAATGGAAAATAATGTGTCAGAAATGCAACATCTCACATGCCATATCAAAATAAGGTTAGAAGGGGTACATGATTTGGGCATAAAGAGTGATACTATAAACAAATTAGGAGAGCAAGGAATAATTTACCTAGCAGATTTTTGGAGAAGGGAGGAATGCATGATCAAATAAATATCAGAGAACCTTATGAAAGGCAAAATGAGCAATTTTGATTCTATTAAATTAAAAATGTTATGCACAAACAAATCCAAATCCAACAGAAAGAAGATTAAAAGTGAAGTACAAAGTTGGGGTATATTCTTATAGCCAGTGGTTCTGATAAACTCATTTGTAAAATACATAAAAAAACTGTATCAAATTTATAAGAATACAAGTCATTCCCTAATTGATAAAAGGTCAAAGGATATGAACAGACAATTTTCAGATGATCAAATTAAAGCCATCTATAGTCATATAAAAATGCTCTAAACCATTGTGGATCAGAGAAATGCAAATTAAAATCAGTGTGTAGTATCACCTCACACCTCTCAGATTGGCTAAGGTGACAGGAAAAGATGAATGTTGGAGGGGATGTGGGAAAACTGGGACACTGATGCATTGTTAGTGAATTTGTGAAATGATCCAATCATTCTGGAGAGCAATTTGGGGCTATGCCCAAAGGGCTAACAAACTCTGCGTACCCTTTGACCCAGCAATGCCACTATGGTGTGTGTTTTTACTACGGAAATCATAAAGGAGGGAAAAGGATCCACGGGGCAAATATATTTGTAGCAGCTCTTTTTGTGGTGCCAAAGAACTGGAAAAGGAGTAGATGGGCAAGGGCCTGAGTGCCCCAGAATATGGCATCAGCGGGAGTTTTGGCAGCCACCGGCCCAGGGTACTGAGTATGCAGGGACCGCGGACTGAGTGAACGCCTCCTGGAAGGATTCTTTCAGTTGCTCCTTAGTGGCCCTGTCTGCCCCCAGATCGTGGGAATGGTGGTTGACCCCTTGTCACCATGGCGACCCCTTGTCACCATGGCGACCGCAGCGAATGCACAGAACACCAGAAAGATTTAAGTCTCTATGAGCTACATCGGACTCTGCAGGAGGCCATTATGAATGGCACAGAGCTGGGAGTTTCCCCACCACCATCCCTATATTCAGAGCTCATGTGCCCAATGTATCTGGATATGCGGAAGAATACATGATCACAAAGAAGCGTCTCCATTGTTTCTGTTCCCACTGCATTGTCACTGCACTGCGTAGGGGGAACAAAGAGTGCCCTACTTATGGGAGGAAACTGGTCCCAAAGCGGTCTCTTCCGCCGGATCCAAACTTTGATGTATTAATCTCCAAACTTTACTCAATTCGAGAGGAATATGAGGCCCATTAGGATCGTGCCATTATACAGCTTAGCCACCTGCATAACCAGCATGCACTGAGCTCTAGCATTGAGGAAGGGCCCCGGATGCAGGCAATGCACACGGTACAAAGGTCAGTGCCAGAGTCAGACCTCACAGCAAATGGAGGGAGATCCTCCTGAAGGAGAGGGAAAGAGCGTTGGGGAAGATTAGTTCAGACTCCGCCCCAGACTCCACTCCTGGACCTGCTCCAAATGACCTGGAGCAAGGGTTATAGGAGGCAGCAGTGGAGGGGAGGGGGAGGGGCTATTGGACATATAGGTTGGGGAGCAGGTTCTGAGGATTCTGGGAACCGGATTGCCCCACTTGGCGGGGCCGGGGGGGAAGGGAGAGGGGAACCTGAGTCCACCAAGGCCGCCTGAGGCCCCCAGTCCTCCTGATTCAGGAGGAGAGATGGAGCTTGTGTTCCTAACCTATTCTCTGCTGCTAAAAAAGAGAATAGTCAGACTAGATATGTGAAGACAACAGGGAATACAACAGCTGGCCATGGCTTTAAGGATGGCACTTGAGTGGAGGTAGCAACAAGAGTCAGGGAAGCTTGGGGCCGCAAGTGGA
>JAJPUD010030545.1:0-13111 GCA_023553655.1 Myrmecobius fasciatus | reverse complement strand
TTTGGGGAAGGGAGGCTGTTGTGTGATGAGGGTGAGTTAAAATGTCTCCATTTTCATTCCAAGTCTCCCTCTCTCCTTCAGCCACTCTTCCTCCCCTAAAACCTATCTGGAGCTATTTTCCTCCAAGGACCCGGAGGGCAATAGGTGAACTGGGTCCAGAACCTTATGGGAGGCATGGAGTACCCAACTCTTCTCACTCACATCATCTGTGGTGCTGCCTGATCATCTTGGGAATGCTGTTGCTGGTACCAGATCCCAAAGTTGCTGACATAACCCCCAGTAGGCAATGTCCTGGGCATATCCCACAGTGAGGGAAGGGGTGGGGACAGGGCTGGGAAGGCCCCCAGAAGCTCCCCGTCTTGAATGTTGGATCCCTGCTTCATGATTTTCTTATATTTTGAACGTTTGTTCTGAAACCAGATCTTCACCTATGAGGGAAAAGGAGGAGAAGAAAGGAATCAGGAAGGAGGGATCTGATAAATCAGGCCTTCCTACTTCCCCAAAATCAGATTTTGTTTAGAGTGGGTGGAGTAAGATTGGAACCCTTCTGAAGCCAGACTAAATGCATTCAGTTCAATTCAATTCAACCAAGGAACATTAATTGCATACTATGCCAATATATGAAAAGCAGTCTGGTGTATGTATGTGTATATGTGGGGTATGTGTGTGTGTGTGTGTGTGTGTATGTGTGTGTGTGTGTGATCTGCCTTAGTAGGAGTTTCAATACTGAGGCACTCTTAAATTTCTTCACATTAAGTGGAAGGTAATGTGTTAAGGACTGGAAAAGAGAAAACTAGGCAAAGCCTCCACTCTCCAAAAATTTGAGATCCGGGGATGCTTATAGAAATAAATATAATAATAATAATAATGTTCAATGGTATGACAAACAGGTCCAAAGAAAAAACTCTACAAAATGAGTAGAGGGAGAGATTATTTCTAATTTGGAGGAAAAGGATGGATTGAGAAGGCTTCCTGGAAGAGATGGTACCTTAAATGACCTTATAAAGAAGGGAAGGATTTCAATAAGAGATGATGGGAGAAGGTGGGAGAAATTCACCTGTCTCATGGGCATATTTTATATATATCAGCAATCTTTATCTATACTTTTCCCCTATCCAGAAATACCTTCTCCTTTCTTGCTTTTATATCAATTCCTCAAGATCATCCCATGAAAGGAGCTATCCTCCTAGCTGAGGTCCTATGGTATTTATTGTATGAGTCTTCATTTGGAATTTATCTCAGGCTACCTGGTAAGGTGAAGTTCTGTTTCATACAGGGGTGTGTCATCCCTCCAGCCAGACTAGAAGCTTTCTGATAGCAGAATGATCACATTACCGTTGTGTCTTCCCAATATCCAGCCCAGAATGTATACTCAATAAATGTTGGTTGATTATTTGATTAAGCAAAAAAAAATTATCTATCTAGTGTTCATTTGTGAGTTCTTCTGTAAACACAAATTCCTTCCTTCTCCCAGATCTGAGAGGTAAACTATCCTTTATTCTTCTAATTTGCTTATAATATCACTCTTTATGTCTAAATCATAAACCCCATTTCAACCTTATTTTGGTATAGGATGTCTAGGGTCAATGCCTAGTTTCTGCCATACTAATTTCCAGTTTTCCTAGCAATTTTTGTCAAATAATGAGTTCTTATCCCAGAAGCTGGGGTCTTTGGGTTTATCACACACTAGATTATTAGAGTTATTGACTATTGTGTCTTGTGAGCCTAACCTATTTGACTGAATGACTATTCTATTTATTAGCCAGTACCGAATGGTTTTGATATCACTGCTTTATAATACAGTTTTAGCTCTGGTCTAGCTAGGCTATCTTCATTTGCATTTTTTTTCATTAATTCCCTTGAAATCCTTGATCTTTATTCTTCCAGATGAACTTTGTTATTATTTTTTCTAGCTCTGCAAAAATGATTTCTTGGGAATTTAATTGGCATGACATTTAATCAGTAGATTAATTTGGGCATTATTGTCATTTTTGTTATATTTGCTTGGTCTACCCATGAGCACTTGATATTTTTCCAACTGATAAAATCTATTTGTGTGGAAAGTGTTTTGTAATTGTTTTCATATAGTTTCTGACTTTGCCTTGGCAAGTAGACTCCCAAATATTTTATATTATCTAATTATTTTTAAAGGACTTTCTCTTTGTATCTCTTGCTGTTGGACTTTGTTGGTAACATATAAAAATGCTGATGATTTATGTGAATTTTTTATTAATGCTTTTTATTTTCAAAACATATGCATGTATAATTTTTCAACATGGACCTTTGCAAAACCTTGTGTTTTCAGTTTTCCTTCCTTCCCCCACCCCCTCGCTAGATGGCAAGAAATCAAATATATGTTAAACATGTTAAAATATATATGCTGAATCCAATATATGTATACATATTTATATGATTATCTTGCTGCACAAGAGAAATCAAATGAAAAAAGAAAAATAATGAAAAAGAAAACAGAATGCAAGCAAGCAACAACAAAAAGAGTAAAAATGTTATGTTGTGGTCCACACTCAGTTTACACAGTCCTCTCTCTGGGTGTAGATGGCTCTTTTCATCACAAGATCTTTGGAACTGGCCTCCATTATCTCATTGTTGAAGAGAGCCACATTGATCAGAATTGATCATCGCATACTCTTGCTATTGCTGTATACAATGATCTCCTGATTCTGCTCATTTCACTCAGCATCAGTTCATGCAAGTCTCTCCAGACATCTCTGAAATCATCCTGCTGATCATTTCTTATAGAATAATAATAATCCATAACATTCATATACTATACTTATTCAGCCATTCTCCAACTGATGGGCATCCACTCAGTTTCCAGTATCTCACCACTACATAGTTCCAAATTGCTCTCCAGAATGGTTGGACCATTTCACAGCTTGTAGATTTATTTTGTATCCTGCAACTTTGCTAACATTTGTTTCTAGTAGTTTTTTAGTTTATTCTCTAAGTAGATCATTATATCATCTGCAAAGAGTGATAACTTATTTCCTCATTATCTACTCTAATTCCTTTAATTTCTATTTCTTCTCTTGCCAAAACTAACATTTCTAATACAATACTGAATAGTAATGGTGATAGTGAGCAACCTTGTTTCACCCCTGATCTTACTGGGAATGGTTCTAGTTTGGATTAAACTATTATATGTGATACTTGCTGGTAACTTTAAATAGATGCTTTTGATCATTTTAAGAAAAAAATCACTTATTCCTGTATTCTCTAGTGTTTTTAATAGGAATGGGTGTTGGATTTTGTCAAATGCCTTTTCTGCATCTATTGAGATAAACATATGATTTTTGTTAGGTTGGTTATTGATAAAGTCAATAGTACTAATAGTTTTCCTAATATTGAACCAGCCCTACATTCCTGGTACAAATCTTACTTGGTCATGGTGTATTATCCTGGGGATAACTTGCTGTAATCTCTTTGCTAATATTTTATTTAAGGAAATCTTTCATTCTTAAAAAAGAATCTTAATAAAACATTTTTTGTCTGAACAAATTTGACAAGAAGCCTATTTCACTAGTTGCACAGAAATTTGTTCATTTAGGAATAAAATGTAAGTTTCCTAACTTAAAACAGCTCTAAGTTTAGAATTTCTCATATCTTGCAGCCTTTCCAAACTGCCAATCATACCAGAAAGTTTAGTGAAATCATCTGAATTTATTAACCCTAATCTGAAGCTGAGGACTCAGTAAAAAGTGCCATTGTAGGGTAGAGTTCATCTTCAAAGTCTTCTTTGCCTTCTTTAATCTAGAGGAACAAAGGATTTAAAATTGGAAGAGACCTAACCCTAATCTTTTTATTATTATTATTCTATTTACAAAACATATGCATGGGTAATTCTTCAACATTAACCCTTATATACCTTTCTGTTACAAATTTTCCCCCCTATTCCCCACCCTTCCCCTAGATGGCAGGATATCCACTACATGTTAATAATGTTAAAATACTTGACAAATTGAATATATGAATACATATTTCCACACTTATCATTGCTGTGCAAGAAAAAACATATCTACATGAAAGACATATCACATAAAGGAAACACAATGTAAGCAAACATCAATCGAGGGTATGAGAATGTTATGATATGGTCCACATTTCACATCCCTCTCTCTGGGTGTATATGGCTTTCTACAGTGAACAATTGGAAGTGGTTTGAAACATTTCATTGTTGAAGAGAGCCATGTCCATCAGAATTGATCGTCATGTAATATTGTTGTTGCCGTATATAATGATCTCCTGGTTCTGATCATTTCATTCAGCATCAGTTCATGTAAGTCTCTCCAGGCCTCTCTGAAATCGTCCTGCTGGTCGTTTCTTATGGAACAATAATATTCCATAATATTCATATACCATAATTTATTCAGCCATTCTCCAATTGAAGGGCATCCATTCAGTTTCCATTTTCTAGCCACTACAAAAAGGGCTGCCACAAAAATTCTTGCACGTGTGGGGCCCTTTCCTTCTTTTATAATTTCTTTGGGATATAAGCCCAATAGAAACACTGCTGGGTCAAAGGGTATGCACAGTTTGACAACTTTTTGAGCATAGCTCCAAATTGCTCTCCAGAATGGCTGGATCCGTTCACAGCTCCACCAACTGCATCAGTATCCCAGCCTTCTCATATCCCCTCCAACATTCATCATTAACTTTTCCTGTCATTTTAGCCAGTCTGACAGGTGTGTAGTGGTACCTCAGGGTTGTCTTAATTTGCATTTCTCTGATTATTAGTGATTTGGAGCACCTTTTCATATGACTACAAATAGTTTTAATTTCATCCTCTGAAAATTGTCTGTTCATATTCTTTGACCGTTTATTGATTGGAGAATGGCTTGAATTTTTATAAATATGAGACAATTCTCTATATATTTTAGAGAAGAGACCTTTATCAGAACCCTTAAATGTAAAGATGATTTCCCAATTTGATGCTTCCCTCCTAATCTTGACTGCATTGGTTTTGTTTGTACAAAAACTTTTTAACTTAATATAGTCAAAGTTATCTGCTTTTCAATTAAGAAGTCCAGTTCTTCTTTGGACATAAATTTATTCCATCTCCATAGGTCTGAGAGGTAAACTATATTACGTTCCTCTAATTTACTTATAATATCACTCTTTATATCCAGATCATGAACCCATTTAGATCTTATCTTGGTACATGGTGTTAGATGTGGGTCAAGCCCTAATTTCTTCCACACTAGTTTCCAATTTTCCCAGCAGTTTTCGTCAAATAGTGAGTACTTATCTCAGAAGCTGGGGTCTTTGGGTTTATCAAAGACTAAATTGCTATAGTTATTGCCTAGTTTGTCTTGTGATTCTATCCTATTCCACTGATCAACTACTCTATTTCTTAGCCAATACCAAATGGTTTTGATGACCGCTGCTTTGTAATATAGTTTTAGATCTGGTACAGCAAGTCCACCATCATCAGCCTTTTTTTTTTTCATTAATTCTCTTGAAACTCTTAACCTTTTGCTCTTCCAAATAAATTTTGCAACTATTTTTTCTAGATCTGTAAGATAATTTCTTGGAATTTGATTGATATGGCACTAAATAAGTAAATTATTTTGGGTAGTATTGTTATTTTTATTATATTTGCTCGGCCTACCCATGAGCATTTTATGTTTTTCCAATTGACTAGGTCTGATTTTATTTGTGTGGCAAGTGTTTTGTAGTTTAGTTCATATAGTTCCTGACTTTTCCCTTGGGAGATAAATTCCCAAATATTTTATAATATCAAGTTATTTTGAATGGAGTTTCTTTTTGTATCTCTTGCTGCTGAACTTTATTGGTAATATATAAAAATGCTGATGATTTATTTGGATTTATTTTGTATCCTGCAACTTTGCTAAAGTTGTAAATTGTTTCTAGTAGTTTTTTAGTGGAGTCTCTAGGGTTCTCTAAGTATGCCATCATGTCATCTGCAAAGAGTGATAATTTGGTTTCCTCATTACCTACTCTAATCCCTTTAATCTCTTTTTCTTCTCTTACTGCCAAAGCTAACATTTCTAAGACAATATTAAATAGCAATGGTGACAGTGGGCAGCCTTGTTTCACTCCTGATCTTATTGGGAATGGTTCTAGTTTGACTCCATTACATATGATGCTTGCTGATGGTTTTAAGTAGATAGTACTAATCATTTTAAGGAAAAGCCCATTTATTCCTATACTCTCCAGTGTTTTTAATAGGAATGGGTGTTGGATTTTTTCAAAGGCCTTTTCTGCATCTATTGAGATAATCATTTGGTTTTTGTTAATTTGGTTAGTAATATAATTGATTATGCTAATAGTTTTCCTAATATTGAACCAGCCCTGCATTCCTGGTATAAATCCTACTTGGTCATGGTGTATTATCCTGGGGATAATTTTCTGTAATCTCGTTGCTAAAATCTTATTTAAAATTTTTGCATCAATATTCATTAGGGAAATGGGTCTATAGTTTTCTTTCTCAGTTTTCTCCCTACCTGGTTTAGCTATCAGCACCATATCTGTGTCACAGAAGGAATTTTGTAGTACACCTTCTTTTCTTATTTTTTTCAAATAGTTTATATAGTATTGGGATTAATTGTTCTTTGAATGTTTGGTAGAATTCACATGTAAATCCATCTGGCCCTGGAGATTTTTTTCTTAGGGAGTTGATTAATACCTTGTTCTATTTCTTTTTCCACAATGGGGTATTTAAATAATATATTTCCTCTTCTGTTAACCTAGGCAATCTATATTTTTGTAGATATTCCTCCATTTCATTTACATTATCAAATTTATTGCCATAAAGTTGGGCAAAGTAACTCCTTATTATTCCTTTAATTTCCTCTTCATTGGAGGAAAGTTCTCCCTTATCATTTTTGAGACGAACAATTTGATTTTCCTCTTTCCTTTTTCTGAGCAAATTAACTAAAGGCTTATCTATTTTATTGGTTTTTTCATAGAACCAACTCTTAGTTTTATTTATTAATTCAATAGTTTTCTTATTTTCAATTTTATTGATCTCCCCTTTAATTTTCAGAATTTCCAATTTGGTATTTAATTGAGGGTTTTTAATTTGGTCTTTTTCTAGCTTTTTTAATTGTAAGCCCAGTTCATTGATTTTCTCTTTCTCTGTTTTATGCAAGTAAGCGTCTAGGGATATAAAATCACCTCTTATAACTGCTTTAGCCGTGTCCCACAAATTTTGGTATGTTGTCTCATTATTGTCATTCTCCTGGATGAAATTATCGATTGTGTCTATAATTTACTCTTTTACCCATTCATTCTTCAGGATTAGAGTATTTAATTTCTTTTTCTCCAGTGTGGATCCTCTGATACAGAATAAGTGATTCCCCATTTCAAAAGCATTTCCCCAATGGTTATATTCACAAGCTTTCTCTTCAGTGTGAATTTTCTGGTTTCTAGCAAGAACTTTTATGTTTAAAAAATTTTTTTACACTGGTTACATTTATAAGGTTTCTCTTCAGTGTGCATTTTCTGATATCTAGTGAGAGATCTACTTCCTCTAAAAATCTTTCTATGGTCGTTACATTCGTAAGGCTTCTCTCCAGTTTGGATTTTCTGAAGCAGAGAAAAAAACTTCTTTTTTTTTTTTAAATTTTCAAACATATTTTCATTTTATTTTCAAAACATATGTATGAATAATTTTCAACATTCACCGTTGCAAAACCTTTTGTTCTAAATTTTGTCCCTCCCTTCTTCCCACTCCCTCCCCTAGATGGCAAATAATCTAATTTGACATTAGTTCATATAAGTCTCTCCAGGCTTCTCTGAAATCATCCTGCTGACCATTTCTCATAGAACAATAATATTCCAGAAGATTCATATACCACAACTTATTCAGCCATTCTACAACAGATAGGCAGCCACTCAAAAAGTTCCCTTTTCAAAAAATACTTTCCATATTGGTCAGATTCGTAAGGTTTCTCTCTAATGTGGTTCTCTGATGAACAGTAAGACTTTGTTTGTCTAAAAATCTTTCCACACTAGCTACATTTACAAGATTTCACTCCAGTGATGTACACTAAGCACTTCTCTACTTTTAAAAGCCTTTCCAAATTGATTACATTCATAAAGTTTTTTTTTTCCAGTGTGGATTTTCTGATGTAGAATAAGAATATCCCTTTCTGTAAAAGTCTTTCTTCATTGGCTACATTCAGAATGATTCTCTCCAATGTGAGCTCTCTGATGTATACTAAGAGTTCTTCTATTTTTAAAAGCTTTTCCACACTGTTTACATTCATAACGTTTCTCTCCAGCATGCATTCTCTGATGGTCAATAAGAACTCGCTTTTCTCTAAAAGCCTTTCCACACTGGTTGCATTCATAAGGTTTCTCCCCAGTGTGGATTCTCTGATGTCCAATAAAATCTACCCTATGTATAAAAGCTTTTCCACATTGTTTACATCCATAAGATTTCCCTCCAGTATGGATTCTCTGATGTAGAATAAAAGTTCCCTTATGTGTAAAGACCTTTCCACATTGGTTACATTCATAAGGTTTCTCTCCAGTGTGGATTCTCTGATGGTCAGTAAGACTATTCTTATATCTAAAAGCTTTCCCACATTGGTTACATTCATAAGGTTTCTCTCCAGTGTGGATTCTCTGATGCTCAATAAGAATTCCCCTTTCTCTAAAACCCTTTCCACACTGATTACACTCATAAGGTTTATCTCCAGTGTGAATTTTCTGATGTCTAGTAAGAGCTTTCCTTTGACTAAAACCCTTCCCACATTGATTACATTCATAAGGTTTCTCTCCAGTGTGGATTCTCTGATGCTCAATAAACGTTTTCTTATATAGAAAAGACTTTCCACACTGCTTACATTCATAAGGTTTCTCTCCAGTGTGGATTCTCTGATGTGAACTAAGAGTTCCTCTATTTTTAAAAGCTGTTCCACACTGTTTACATTCATAAGGTTTCTCATCAGTGTGTATTCTCTGATGATCATTAAGAACTCTCCTTTCTCTAAAAGCCTTCCCACATTGATTACATTTATAAGGTTTCTCTCCAGTGTGGATTCTCTCATGTACAGTAAAAGCTGCCCGTTTTCTAAAAGCCTTTCCACATTGGTTACATTCATAAGGTTTCTCTCCAGTGTGGATTCTCTGATGTACAATAAAAATTTCCTTATATATAAAAGCCTTCCCACATTGGTTACATTTATAAGGTTTTTCTCCAGTGTGGGTTCTCTGATGTGTATTAAGAGTTCCTTTACTTTTAAAAGCCTTTCCACACTGGTTACATTTATAAGGTTTTTCTCCAGTGTGGGTTCTCTGATGTATACAAGTTCCTTTATTTTTAACAGCCTTTCCACACTGGTTACATTCATAAGACTCCTCTTCAATGTGAATTCTCTGATGTGTACTAAGATTTCCTCTGTTCTTAAAAGCCTTTCCACACTGATTACATTCATAAGACTTCTCTCCAGTATGGATACTCTGATGTCGATTAAGATTTCGTCTATTTTTAAAAGCCTTTTCACATTGGTTACATTCAAAAGACTTCTCCCTAGTGTGGATTCTCTGGTGTTTAGTAAGAACTTTTTTATGTTTAAAAGTTTTTCTACATTGGTTACATTCATAAAGTTTCTCTCCCGTGTGGATTGTCTGATGTCTAGTAAGAGCTTTCTTTTGACTAAAATCCTTGCCACATCGCTTACATTCATAAGGATTCTCTCCAGTGTGAATTCTCTGATGCACAGCAAGACTTTTGTTATGTCTAAAAGTCAATCCACACTGGTTACATTCATAAGGTTTCTCCCCAGTGTGAATTTTCTGATGTCTACTAAGACTTGCCCTTCGAGTAAAATAATTACCACATTGGTTACATTCATAACATTTCTCTCCAGTGTGGGTTCTCTGATGGTCAATAAGATCTCCCCTTTCTCTAAAACCCTTCCCACATTGGTTACATTCATAAGCTTTCTCTCCCGTGTGGATTCTCTGATGTCTAGTAAGATTTTTCCTTTGACTAAACTCCTTGCCACATTGCTTACATTCATAAGGCTTCTCTCCAGTGTGGATTCTCTGATGTACAATAAGAGTTTCCTTTTTCATAAAACCTTTTCCACATTGGTTACATTCATACTGTTTCTCTCTAAGCTGGATTCTCTCATGTGTTGCAGAGATTTCTCTCCCAGTAAAGTCATAGGGACCATCACCTATGAGTCTTTGCTTGTGAGTTTTTACCACAGAATGGCTTAGATCTGCAGTAGTTTTCATCATCCCAAGTCTGTTCATTCCTTCCAAGAAAAAAAAAAAAGAAAATAACAACAAACAATCAAACAAATGTAAATATGATGCAGGCACATAGATGCATGTATACATATATATGTGTATATGTGTATATATACATACACACACACATATGTATTTATATTCCCTTCCCTCCACCAGCAAAAGAGAGACTCTTTTATTTTATCTTTTCCTAGGTGAAGAGAAAAATCCTAAATGGGCAAAACCAATCATTTTAAATCCCATTAGTTTACATCACAAATATAATTTAATATCTATGGAGCTTTATGCACAGTTACATTGGAACCTCCCAATAAACCTGTGAAATCACAGAAAGTGCTTTCATTCTCATTAGGTGCATATCTCAGGGCATCAGCTCAGAATGGCTGACTGACTTGACCCAAAACCCAGCAGCTTACACTAGAATTTGCACCTTGTGAATGGCCATCTTCTGCCTACAGTATGTGACAAGTTATCTCCATTCTCAGTTTTTCCCTCTCCCTTTCATTATCTGCACTTTCAATGCTTTTTTCATGGATATGCCACTTGGTGCTTATATACTAAATACTCAAATTATTTCATGATCTATCCTGCCTGTAACTATAACAAATTTCCATGATAATCACTTTCAATTTTTTTTTCTATTACATCATCTGAGGTCATATTCAGAATGCTAACACAGCTTTTTTTGTATTTATCTGAGGTATAAGTGATTTTGTTCTGATCCATTCCTTTTGTTGAGATAGCTAATACTTATTTCTTTTTAAAAAAGTTTTCTTTATGTACCCCCTGCATATCTTAACAAATACAGTTATTTAAAATGCATTAAATTATTCACATCTAAAAATGTCTCATATAGAAAAATGAGTTCATTATCCTATGATATGGAAGGGAGCTCCTCTATTACAATCCTTTCCCTTTTGGAAGCTCACAAACCCCTTGGAGGATTGAGATAATGATGCAAAAATATCTTAGCAGCACTGTAAGTGGTAAATGAATGTCTGATTTGGTTATAAAGGTAGCTGTCCTCTGGGACCACACAGATGTGCACATTTCCACCTTAACAGTGATCTTTCTGCACTGAATTCAGTCTATCATGATCACCAACGCATTGCTTTGGAGGACTGTGCAGTGAGTCCATCAAACTCTGGCTACTTCTAAGTGTGACATATTCCTTTTGGCTTCTCAACTTGACATCCCATTGTTTCCAGCATTCCAGGAAGGTTGGCCATTCATATACAAATGGCCATAGGAGGACAAAGACTCCCAGGGACTGTCTCTCACCAGACCACAGTAGTCCTCTCCCTCCTGAGTTACCTAGCAACCCCAGGCCATCAAATCTCTAATTAACTGATCAAGCTGTGACCTGGGTCTGCATTCTTGCAGCAGTGCTGGCAGGCTACTTGAAAACTGTGGTCAGGGGGCAGGGACAGGAGAGGCCATCATGAAATCATCATGGAAGGTCACAACCTTTCCAGACAAACAGACCTGAAAGTGCCGCTCGTTGAAATGTGTAAGCTTATTTTCTAACTTGAACTTATCCTGTGTTTATGTTCCTCTTCTTCTATCTGGCAGTTTCTCAAAGGAATTGGTTGGCAACATGGGTTAGTCACTCAGTAGGGTTTCAGTTGCTATCCTTTCACAGTTGTGAGTATAGAAGAATTATTTTAAAACAACCTGAAGCACTATGTAATTGACCCTTGAGTACATTTGTCATTTAGTACAATTTTTTTTTGTTTCATGAGCCAATTGAAAAATAAGTCTTTTTAAAATTAATTAGCAATTGTTTCTGACTGGCTATATTTTAAAAACTGAATTTCCAATTCTCAAGAGGAACTTGTCCAATTCTCCTTCTATTTTTTCCCTCATACATGTATGCCCATTTTTGTCATATCTGTTTCAAAATTAGGATATGTCCATTTTTATCATATCTGTTCCAAAATCAGAATACAGTTACAGAGGATAGAATGTAAATAGAGCCTTGAATCAGGAAGACTGAAGTTTTAGTCCCAACTCAGAATCTTGTTATAGACCTTTGATTCAGTTTTTTTATATGTAAAATGGGCTTAATAATATAAACAAAGTCCTTCGGGTCGCATGAGGATAAAATAAGACAATGCAGTGCTGTATAAATGCTAGCTATTTTATTTCACTTTGATTATTTCTTCACCAGTTCTGCTTTCCTTCTTAAACCACTATTATCCTCATCAATTAATGAGAGTGAGGTGCTAGATTTATTCAGTTTATCTGGTTCACAGTGGGTCTCTCCATGGTTGCTAATATCGTCTGCCTCTCCACTCTATGACCTCCATGAGAGCAGGGGATAGCCCTTACATCTCTTGGTATTCCTGGTGTTTAGCCCAGGGCTGCCATATATGGTAGGCACTTAATAATCTACTGACTTGAAGAAGTTCTAAGAAATAACTCACCTCAAAGAACCTAATCCCTTTTGGCACTTTCAGGAGAGTTTCATTGCCACAAATTCCAAACAATGACTTCTTCTTCTTCTTCTTTATGTTTTCCTGAGACAATTGGGGTTAAGTGACTTGCCCAAGATCATACAGCTAGGAAGTTTTAAGTGTCTGAGGTCATATTTGAATGCAGGTCTTACTGACTTCAGGGCTGGTGCTCTGTCCATTGCGCCACCTAGTTACCCCAAACTGATTTCTTATAGGATCACAAATGATCACTGGAAGGGATCTACAGGGTCATGGATTGCAACCCACTCATTTTATAGATGGGAAACTGAGATTCACTGACTAGCTTGGGACAGTGCTGCCAAGAAATATCAGATAACGAATTCCAGGTCTGCGGGCACTTAGAAGCCTCTTGTAACCACAGCTCTCACATACCTGGTTTCATCTCA
>JAJPUD010030544.1:2855-13112 GCA_023553655.1 Myrmecobius fasciatus | reverse complement strand
TTTGTAGTGGCTAGAAACTGGAAATTGAATAGATGCCCTTCAATTGGAGAATGGCTGAATAAATTATGGTATATGAATATTATGGAATATTATTGTTCTGTAAGAAATGACCAGCAAGATGATTTCAGAGAGGCCTGGAGAGACTTACATGAACTGATGCTGAGTGAAATGAGCAGAACCAGGAGATCATTATACACGGCAACAACAGTACTATATGACGATCAATTCTGATGGACATGGCTCTCTTCAATAATGAAATGTTTCAAACCACCTCCAATTGTTCACTGAAGAAAGCCATATACACCCAGAGAGAGGGATGTGAAATGTGGACCACAACATAACATTCTCATACTCCTTGACTGATGTTTGCTTACATTGCGTTTCCTTTATCTGATATATCATTTGTGTAGACAAAATTTTTCTTGCACAACAATGACAAGTTTGGAAATATGTATACATATATTCGATTTGCCAATATTTTAACATAATTAACATGTAGTGGATATCCTGCCATCTAGGGGTGGGGTGGGGAGTTGGGGGAAAAAATTTGTAACGGAAAGCTATGTAAGGGTTATTGTTGAAGAATTACCCACACATATGTTATGCAAATAAAATAAAAAAAGAAAATTAAAAAAAAAGAAAATCATTTGACTACAAATTGACCCTTTTTGTTCCCTTAGCTTTCCTTCCAAATTTATCTCCCCTTTTAATGAAATTCCTTGTGTTAATGTAACACTGTACTGTCATCCTTCCAAGATGTCCTAGTCTGTACATTTAGAGCCATTTTGGACTTCTCACTCTCCCTCACTTTGATGTATCCAGCCAGTTGAAAGAAAGTCAATACAACGTCCATAAAATTTCTTCCAATCTCTCCTCTCCACTCTCATCACCACCACCCTTTCTCAAGCCCTTATCACCTCTTGCATGAAATGGACAATTTCTACACTCTCCAAACTGGTCTTGCATTCTCTCTTCTTGTTTCTCTGGTGCATCCTCCATACAATGGCCAAAATAATTTTACTGAAACACTGCATACTCTCTCATTCAGTGAACTCCAGAAGTTTTTAACTGCCAGTAGGATCAGAGACATATTTCTTTATTTGGCATTTAAGACCTTTACAACCTTGCTCCAAGTTAATCTTTCTGGCTTTATTAGTCATCAAACAATTACATGGACTACAGAGAAATCCATTTGGCTACCTTTCTGTTGCTCCTCTGGGACACAACCTCACATTTTTGTTCCTTCCTACAGGTGTTCCTGCAAGGAATAAATGGCCTTCTCACCTAGATCTCTTAGATCTCCTAGTCTCCATCAAAACACAATCAAAATACCATCTCTGGCTTTGACTGCTGCTGCTGCTGCTATTAGCATCTGTTTGGTGCCAGATTCTGCTTTGGGTACTCTGCTGATATAATCTCAGGTGACTTGATCACTTGAGATAATTTACTTGGCTTTGATCTTGCCAACAGCCCCAAGAGTTAGATGCTATTATTATCTCCATTTTACAGGAGCAGAGACTAAGGTTACAGTTCTCAAGTGATTTCTCCAAAGTCACCCAGCTAATGTTTGAAGTTAGATTTGAACCCAGATCTTCCTGACACCAGTGCTTTATCCACTCTATAGCTGTCTCTTATGAGCAGTGTCTTTTGCCAATAAATTACCTCGTATTAAGTATAAACATATGCAAATGTATGAAGACAAACTTTAATAGTAGTTTTGATTTTATTGTGCAACATGGTGTTGTTCTAAATCTAATTTTTACTGGATTGCTTTTTAGTTTTCTGTCAACAGATAAAGTTTTCCTCAATGATGTGTGTTTGAGGGTTTACTCAATTATTTATATATTAATCTGAGATCCTATGAAATTTTCCATACCCAAGAAGCACTCCATCTTCCACACCACTTGGGCAAAGAAGTGTAGGAATCTACTTTTCTTCTATCTTTTCTTTAAGGCAAGCTTGCCCTTTCCAATTTCAAAACATTCATTTTTGATTATTTGGTGATGGTTATTCTGTCCATTTACCTTGTCATGGTTGTTGTGCATTCTAGCTTCCTGACTACTTACTTTTCTTGGCATTTTTATATAACTACATTGTTTCCTGTTCTTTTCAACAACAACAACAACAACAACAACACACACACACACACACAAGTTACTGTTATAACTTATGAAGCTTTTCTTTTTGTCACTGCCTTCCATGGGATACATGGAGGATAGTCTCTGGATCAAAGGCTAAGAACATTTTCTCTGCTTTATTTGCTTATTTCTAAATTCTTTTCCATAATACCTGTACTAATTTATAGCTATACCAACAACGCATTCATTGATTTATTTTTGTACAACTCCTTTACCATTTTTGTCTTATTTGTCAATTTGCTTGGAGTGAGTAGAAAGTTCAGGGTTTGATTTATGTTTCTTTTAGTTGTTAGTGTTTCATTATTCTATAGAAAATTTAAAGCACTTTTTTCATACTGTTGTTAATTGTTTATCATAATTTTGAAAACTATTTGTTTTTATGCTTTGACTACTTCTTTGGGTTTTTTTAATATATATTTCTGTTAGTTGTCTATTTATTTTGTATTTTGAATCCTTCTCTAAGATATTAGATAAATATCCTCTCCCTAGGCAGCCACTTTACTTCTTATTCTGGATACATTTTGTTTGAACAAAAGTTCTCTAACTTCATGGAACCAATAGTATCTATTTTATTTGTTATAAATGTCTCAATCCTGTATATTGTTAGAAAAGGTTTTCCTATTCATAGCCATCAAAGTTTCTGATTTACTTATTTTTTTAAGTTTTAGGCTACAAACTTTGATATTAATTTTGATTTTATTGTGGAATATAGTGTTGTTCTAAAACTAATTTCTACTGGAACACTTTTTAGTTTTTTATATTAAGGAATAAGGGAGCTCTTTTCTCAATAATATATGTTTTGTGGTTTATTGAACAATGCCTTATTAAGGTCCATTATTTCTGATTCTTCCTGTTTTCATATATTTACTTTTCTGTGTTTTAGAAATTAAGAAATAGTTTTGATGATTGTTGTTTTATAATATAGCTGGAGGTCCTTTACAATTCTATATATTTTTTCATTCTTTCACTTGACATTTTAGATCTTTTGTTCATCAAAATGAATTTTATTGTTATTATATCTAGCTCTATGAAGTATCCCTTTGATAGTTTATTTATATAACACTGAAACCTAAGTTAATTTTGATAATGCTGTCACTTAAAAATTATCAATATCTTGTTTTGACTCTTTCACTTTTGCTAGTTTATATACTAAGGTGCATAGAAGCTATAAATTCTCTGACCCTGTGAATCTATCACACAGGTAAAGTTGAGTGACAAGAGACAGTGGCTATAAACTTTCAATGATACTTGATAATAATACTGGACATAGAAATAAGGAATCACAATATTTGCTGAAAAGTTTCAAAATAATAGTTTAAAGTAGAGTGATCAACCTGCTGAGACAAAGGGCACATTGGGACAATCCACATGATAAATAAATTAAAACAGAATATTGACCTGTGCTATTCAAGCTTAAAGGAATAAGCAATTGCAAAGGTCACATGTTGAATGGAGCCATTGTATGGTTTTGAGAAGAAGAATGAGGGAAAAGTATCAAAACCATTGCCTTCTTGGAAGACAAGCCTGATATTGAGTCAATGTTGGCTTGAATGAGTAAAAAACAGAGGCTGGGAGGTCTCTTTTCATAAGTTGTTGCAATAATATATAAAGAACAGAAGGTAGCATCTTTCACAGCTTTCACTAAGAGGAAGAATTCTTAACCAAGTAAGAGATAGAACTAATCCTAAAACACAAAATAGATCACTTTCATTAAATACATTGGAAAAAAAAACTTTTTCATGGAAAGATAGAAAAAGAAGAGAAATCTTGTGATAAGAAAAAATATCTTCCCACAAAATCTTCATAAAAATCTGAGAACCAAAATCTATGCAGAATTAACACACAAAGCAAAACCTCAAGAATTTACTGGTAATGTACAAGTTGTCACAGACCATGAATACTGATTACACAAGTCATAATTTAAATCACTAATATAAAAAGAAACAGAAATGAATATGAATCCAACATGCAAAGATGGGTAGGAGTGGAATTAATTGTGGAGGACTGTGGGAAGACAGATACAAAAATACACCTTTGGGTATGTTGATCCAAATTTTTCTGTAAAGCATGTTGGAATTAATTTTCAAAATGGTTAAGCTCTTCTTATACTTTGATTCAGTTATCTCATTAATGCAAACATATAACTAAAATGTCAAAGGGAGAAAAAATGTTTCAATACACTAATATCTTCCCAGAAATACTTTCTGTGATTGTAGACAAAGTGGGGGTGGGAGGTGGGGAGTGGATTCAATTGATTTGGGAATCAGATGATTATAATAGACTGCATGAAAATATAAAGGAAAATGGCACTATAGCATGAAATCATCACTGTAATGATTTTCAAGAAACATGTAAACATTAACATGCAGGATGAAAATAAGAACCAGAAGAATGATACGGACTCTGATGAAAACAATGTAAATAAGAACAACAGAAAAAGAAATGAAACCCTTAATAATTCCAGAGAACAGAAAACAGCAGATTTCCTACGTCTCAATGTATCCCCAGTACAAAATCAAGATATTGCTCCCATTATGAAATGTAGCTATTTGTTTCCTTAACTTGTTTTCTTAGGAAGAAGGGATGGTTCCATTTGATTGCTGAGGGGTATTAATGAGAAAAAGTACCAATAAAGAAGACAGTTGTCCATGTGAAGAGTAATGATGAAAGTCTGTTCTTTGGTAGTGGCTGTGTGAATATTAAGGAGTATAAAGATGATGCAGAAATGCCCTTGAGAGAATGTGGTATGTAACTGGATCTGCATTGCTAGGGAGAGGAGAGAATAGTCAAATAAAATTATCTTTATAGCACACAAAGGTTTATTAAGTGCTTCCCTTATAGCTGTTCTGCTGAATGACTCCCAAATGTAATATCTCTTTTTTAGATGAAGAAAAAAAAAAGAAAATCTGAGGCTCAGGGAGGGAGGGAGATGAAATGCTTTGCATGGAGACTGGAAGAATGCCTTGAATTGGTAATTCCTTGGGCTTTCCTTTTTATCTTTGAACTCTGGACAAAACAGGGCTGAATATGTCCTGAATAAATCCTTTGCTTGGTTCCTTCAAAAGGCTGTCTTCATAGGGCTTGCTAATGAAGGTTTTCCTTCTCTCATGATAGGACAGGATATGACTGACCCCAGTGGAGAGGACACTGGCCCAGAAGTCCAGTAAAGTCATCTCAATGGATACCAAAACACAAACGCACTCATTGAGAACAATTCCTTCTTTATCTTAGAATGTGAAATGGTATAGAATTTTCTGCAACACTCAATGAATTTTGCCATGGAAGCTTAATAATGTCAACTATAATCCTTGTTTTCCTCTAAGCAAAATAATAAAGATAAACCAAGAATTGGGGTTTCAATAGGGTCAAAAAAGAAAAGAATTGGTTATAATGCAGCTTTAAGATTTAGAGTTGGATGTGCATACCCTTTGACCCAGCAGTGTTTCTATTGGGCTTATATCCCAAAGAAATCATAAGGGAAGGAAAGGGCCCCACATGTGCAAGAATGTTTGTGGCAGCTCTTTTTGTAGTGGCTAGAAACTGGAAACTGAATGGATGCCCATCAATTGGAGAGTGGCTGAGTAAATTATGTTATATGAATGTTATGGAATATTATTGCTCTGTAAGAAACGACCAGCAGGACGATTTCAGAGAGGCCTGGAGAGATTTGCATGAACTGATGCTGAGTGAGATGAGCAGAACCAGGAGATCGTTGTACACGGCAACAACAGTACTATATGAGGATCAGTTCTAAGGGACATGACTCTCTTCAACAATGAAATGCTTCAAACCAATTCCAATTGTTCAGTGAAGAAGGCCATATACACCCAGAGAGAGGGATGTGAAATGTGGACCACAACATAACATTTTCATGTTCTCTATTGATGTTTGCTTGCATTGTATTTCCTTTATCAGATTATTCTTTCTTATAGATACGATTTCTCCTGAACAAAAAAATGATGTGTGGCAATAACTATACATATATTTGATTTAAGTATTCTAACATAATTATCATGTAGTGGATATCCTGCTATCTAGGGGAGGGGTGGGGAGTAGGGGGAAAAATTTGTAACAGAAAGCTTTGTAAGGGTTAATGTTTAGGAACTACCCATACATATGTTTTGCAAATAAAAAGTATTAATAATAATAAAAAAGATTTAGAGTTGGATAGACATTTAAAGATCATTGAATGAAAAATTTTTATCTTAGAGATGAGAAAACTAAGGTGTAGAGTTATGGATGAGGAATGAAGGCCCCAAATTTTGCATGGTAGGTATTTAATAAATACTTATTAGCTGATTCACCATAGAGGAGAAGAAACTTCTTGCCCAATTTTATACAAATCAATCCAGAGAACCAAAATGCTCCCTAGGGCTTCTCACTCTAAGGACGTTTCTATGATACCACACTGCAGGTCCATATCACTTGCTTCGTTTGCTCTACCATGTGTTAGTAACATGGAAAAATAATTTTCAACATTTATTTTTGCATAGCCTTGTGTTCCAAATTTTTCTCCATCTCTCCCATCCTGCCCTTTCCCTTGGTCAACAAGCAATATGATAGAGGTAAAAGGTACATTTCTAAACATATTTCCATATTCAACATGGTACACAAGAAAAATCAGATCAAAAGGGAAAAAACATGAGAAAAAATTCAAGTAATCAATAACCAAAAGATAAAAATACAATGTTTTGATCCACATACAGTCTTTAGTTCCCTCTCTGGATGTGGATGGCTCTCTCCTACAAGTCTTTGGGAATTGCCTTGAATCACCTCAATTTTCAAAAGAGCCAAGTCCATCAGAGTTGATTATCACATAATCTTGTTGTTACTATGTACAGTGTTCTCTTGGTCCTCACTTCACTCAGCATCAGTTCATGCAAGTCTTTCCCAGTTTTCTGAAATCCATCTGCTTATCATTTCAAATAGAACAATATTGCATTGCATTCATATATCATAATTTTCTCAGCCACCCTCCACCTGGTGAGAACCCATTTAATATCCAGTTTCTTGCCATTACAAAAAGAGAAACATTTTTGCACATGTGGGTCCTTTTCCCTCTTTTAGGATCTATTGGGGATACAGACCTTGTAGAAACACTGCCGGATTAAAGGGTATTCAAAGATTCATAGCCCTTTGGATATAGTCCCAAATGTTCTCCAGCATGGTTGGATTATTTCACAAGTCCACCAATAATACATTAGTGTTTCATCCCCTCCAACATTTAAAGAAACAACTTTTTCAGCATTTAGTCACTAAAGAACCTAAGAGTTCATTTGGGTAGGTCTGAGAAAGACACAGAGACAGAGAAATCAAGAATCTTTTGGTGATGTAAGTCTGAGAAATGTTATCCTCTGGTGTCCATTCTCTTGGACAATGCTCTTTCCAGACTTATGTAAATTTGTTAAACAGAGAGGCTGTCACTGAGTCTCTGCTTGAAGACACAGTACATTAAGAATATACATAGCTAATACTCTGGTATTCAATTCAATTAAATTGCATATAGACTTCTCATGCATTTACATTATGCAAGATCTTATGTTTGAGAACTAGAGGTCTAGAAAAATGAGGAAAATGCCAGTTCCTTATTCTCAGGGAGTTTATATTCAGGAAATGGAACAGGTCTTTGGGCAAGCAAATATTAAATTATTTGAGGAGGAAGAGACTACTCACAGAAGGAATGGGGAATTTTTAGGTACTCACCTGAGCCTTGAAAGAAGACTCTTTAATAAGAACTCTTATTATGATAAGACTCATAATAATAATATGAATAATAATAAGACCCTTTAATAAGAACAATCTAGGAATGAGACCCAGTGGAAATTTGAAGAGGTGGAATGTTGTTTTGAAGGACCAGCTATTAGTCTAGCTTTGCAAATAGAAAATGAATAATATGCAAGAAATATGAAGATAAAGACTGCAGTGAGCTTTAAGGCATCTTAAATGGCAAAGAGTAGTTTATAGTTTATCCCACAGGAAACAAGAAGTTTCTCAAGCTTTCCAATCTAAATAGTTCTCAATATTTAGAGCAGTCAAAAAACCTTTGCTATCATCTAGTCCCATCTCCCCTAATTTTATTGAGCTAAAAATTGTGGAAAGGAGAAGTGAATTTGAGCAAAGTTGTATATATAATAAAGAACTGAGAATAGAGATGAACTAAGATCATTTGAATCTAAATTCTATAACCTTTCCATTAAAATACTGTCTTGTGAATTGCTGGATGTTTCTATTAGAATTAATCCACAACTTTAGCAAAGTTGCAGGATACAAAATAAATCCACATAAATCATCAGCATTTTTATACATCACCAACAAAATGCAACAGCAAGAGATACAAAGAGAAATTCCATTCAAAATAACTATCGATTGTATAAAATATTTGGGAATATATCTGCCAAGGGAAAGTCAGGATCTATATGAGCAAAAGTACAAAACACTCTCCACACAAATAAAGTCAGATCTAAGCAACTGGAAAAACATCAAGTGCTCTTGGATAGGTCGAGCGAATATAATAAAGATGGCAATACTACCTAAACTAATCTATCTATTTAGTGCTATACCAATCAAACTCCCAAGAGATTATTTAACTAAACTAGAAAAAATAACGACAAAATTCATCTGGAAAAACAAAAGGTCAAGAATTTCAAGGGAATTAATGAAAAAAATGCAAATGAGGGTGGCCTAGCTGCACCAGATCTAAAACTATATTATAAAGCAGTGGTCACCAAAACCATTTGGTACTGGATAAGAAATAGAGTAGTGGATCAGTGGAATAGGTTAGGTTCACAGAACAAAATACTCAATGACAATTGTAATCTAGTATTTGATAAACCCGAAGACCCCAGTTTTTGGGATAAAAACTCACTATTTGACAAAAACTGCTGGGATCATTGGAAACTAGTCTGGAAGAAATTAGGCATTGACCCACACCTAACACCATATACCAAGATAAGGTCAAAATGGATTCATGATCTAGGCATAAAGAATGATATTATAAACAAATTAGAACAATGTAGGATGGTTTACCTCTCAGACTTGTGGAGGGGGAAGGAATTTGTGACCAAAGAAGAACTAGAGGTCATCATTAATCACAAAATAGATAAATTTGACTATATCAAGTTGAAAAGTTTTTGTACAAACAAAATGAATGCAGACAAGATTAGAAGGGTAGCAGTAAACTGGGGAAATATTTTTACATCCAAAGGTTCTGATAAAGGCCTTATTTCTAAAATATATAGAGAATTGACTCAAATATATAAGAATTCAAGCCATTCTCCAATTGACAAATGGTCAAAAGATATCAACAAACAATTTTCAGACGAAGAAGTTGAAACTATTTCCGGTCACATGAAAAGGTGCTCCAAGTCACTATTGATCAGAGAAATGCAAATTAAGACAACTCTGAGATACCACTACACACCTGTCAGATTGGCTAAAATGACAGGAAATGATAATGATAGCTGTTGGAGGGGATGTGGGAAAACTGGGACACTGATACATTGTTGGTGGAACTGTGAACGGATCCAACCATTCTGGAGAGCAATTTGGAGCTATGCTCAAAGAGTTATCAAACAGTGCATACCCTTTGACCCAGCAGTGTTTCTACTGGGCCTATATCCCAAAGAGATTTTTAAGGAGGGAAAGGGACCCACATGTGCAAAAATGTTTGTGGCAGCCCTTTTTGTAGTGGCAAGAAACTGGAAATTGAAAAGATGCCCATCAATTGGAGAATGGCTGAATAAATTATGGTATATGAATGTTATGGAATACTATTGTTCTGTAAGAAATTACCAACAGGAGGATTTCAGAGAGGATTGGAGAGACTTGCATGAACTGATGCTGAGTGAAATCAGCAGAACCAGGACAACATTATACACAGCAACAAGACTATATGATGATCAATTTTGATGGACATGGTTCTCTTCAACAATGATGTGATTCAAACCAGTTGTGCTACGATGAAGATAGTCATATACATCCAGAGAGAGGCCTGTGTGAACTGAGAGTGAACCACAACACAGCATTTTAACGCTTTCTGTGAATATTTCCATGCATTCTGTTTTCCTTCTTAGGTTGTTTTTTTTTCTTCTTCTCTTTCTAGATCTGGTGTTTCTTGTGC
>JAJPUD010030543.1:0-13114 GCA_023553655.1 Myrmecobius fasciatus | reverse complement strand
TTTGCTCACCCTCACAAAACACTAAGGACCTACCTACTCCGAGTTCCACCCTTCAACCTCACAAGAAGTCGGGACCCACATGAGCTCCTCAACACTAAGGCCTCCTGGTCCAGTGAAGGCTTCCCTGCTTGGGGCTCCTTCCACACCAGGAAAGAGCGGATGAGTTCTCCAAAGGGTAAATACTCCCTCTCCCCAGCCCAGGGTCTCCCAATAGGGGGCAGATGTTACAAGGGTGCGGGAGGGTGGTCTGGGTGGAGGGCGGGAGGCCCAGTGAGGGGCGGCTCCACTCTCGGCAGACACATGTGGTTGGACTTAAAAAGCTATTAGGGGAAAGAGGCGGCTGGCGGAGTGACGGCCGGCCTCACACCGAGGGGGGGCGGGGCGGGGGCTGGGGGGGAGATGCCGAGGCGGTGAGCTCAGCACCTCCTTCGCTCCCTCCCTGTTAGAGGCCCCTGGACACGCGGACTCCAGGGACCTTACTTCCAAGCACGAAGACAGATCGAGGGCTCCGGGAGGGGGAGGCAGATGTGTCCAGTCTCGGGGTCTGCGTTTCACCTTAGGGGCAGGAATGGAGTCACCAGTCATGTGGGGATGCCGGTTGGAGGCTAAGCCAGAGCCGGCCCTCGGGCTCCGCTTGCTCCCCCCCCCCCCCCCCCGCCTTCCCTGGGGTGGGGAATCTCCTTCAGCGGGTGCCTAGGGCTGGAAGGCGAGGAGGGAGGGGAAGGGGGGGGGGAGGAGCGGGCCCCACCCATCACGGGGCCAAAGAACCGACGGAAAGTTCCCCAGAGCCGCCAGCTTGTAAAATGCGCTTTTTCTTTCCAAATTATGAACATTTTTTAACGAGGGGGAAAAAAAGGCAGAGCAGCCATCCAGGTTTTCATTAGGACCGTGTGTTTGTGTGACTTTCTGAGGCTGTAACTGGGTTGAATTGGGACTGTGTGACTGTGACTGTAGGTGAAGGGGTATGTGGAGGGGGGAGGGGGTGCGGTGCATTTGCTGACTTTTCAGTATTCCTTTTGGAAAGAAGTTTTCCCACCCCATCGCCGCCTCTCCCTTCCTTCCCCCCCCCCCCCCCCGACAACCAAAAAGCTCCACATCCTCGATTGGCTTCTGTCCCTTCTTTGGAAGCACTTTATGAGCCCCCACAGACTCCCTCCAAACCCGGGGAAATCAGCCCCTTGCTCACTGCTATCATCGAATCCAGAAAAAGCTAGGGCTGGGATTCTGCTTCCCAAAGCAATTCAAGTGAACACCCACGAGGCAATCCACCTTGGAGGGGGCCAGGAACCCCCACCGGCCCTGCCTTCTTCCTAACCGCCTACAGCCGGGGCAGGGATGCTCTGGGAAGCAGTGCTATCACAGAGGCTTAGAAGCAGTGCGGGAGGGGCACTGGAAGTGGAGGAAGGAGACCTCATTTGACCCCTCACTAGCTCTGTGACCTCTGACAAATCATTTAAGCTGTCTGGGCCTTAGTTACTTCAACTATAAAATGAGGGAACTTGGGAAACCAGGAACAGTTAATTATCCTAGAAGAGAGAGAATGACTATGGAGTCAGGAAAACCTGCATTTAAATTCTGGCGGTCTCTTACTAGATGTATGATCTCAGGCAAGTCACTAACTGCTCTCAGTCTTAGTTTCCTCATCTATGATATAGAGATTATAATAGGGAAAAGCTCCCAGGTCTATTGTGGGGATAAAATGATATAATTTTTGTAACATGCTTTGCAAACCTTAAAGAGCTGTATTAAAAAAAGAAAAGAAAAGAAAAACTACCTTTACATGTAGTGGGAAAAATAAAATACTATTGAGGAAAACAAAACAAAAAAAAAAACTATATAAAAGTTACTATTATTTTTTATTGATTTTACTATCCCAGCTCTAAATCTTATCATACACACTCCAGAAAACCAAGCTTTGAACCCATTTGACCTTCTTGGAAAATGTTTTTCAGTAAGAATATAAAACCCTCTTGGGGAAAGAAATGGGAAAGTGACCCATTCCAGTTATGGTATTTTCTGAGCTCCCCAAGTCAGTCTCACTGACCTTTACGTGGTCCTCCCCAATCCATCATCACCCAAAAGAAAGCCCTGAGGACAGCTAGAGCATGTGGGGTTCCTCGAAGGCTGAATGTTCTTGGTGGGTGACAGGAAGGAAAACTGTGTGGATGTCATGTCAGAGGGACATAGGGACTACCAGGCCAGAGACCCAAGCCTCATGAAAAGGAGTCAGGCTGGGCGGCAGGAGATTCTAGTGTAAGAAACATTTGAAGAATGTGGCTGGCAGCTGGCCAGTGGACCAGGACCACAAAGAGCCCTTTGTTTGTGTAGTGTGTCCGGGGATGGGGGGACAGAATATGGAGAGAGGGGCGGGAACTAAGTGGAAAAGTGCCCCCTTAGTGGATAGAGGGGGGTGTGATAGGGGATGTCTGTCCTTTCTCCCACTATATTCTCCCATGTCTAATTTCCCTAATCAAAATAATGAACTTTCTTCCCTTAACTCTAGAAGCTGCTTTCACTTCTAAAAGGCAGGTTTTGTGGAAATGGATGGCTAGGAGATATCAGCTCTCCCCTCCCCAAAACTCTGCTCCTTCAGGCTGAACTCCTCTGCTGAAGTAATGAACCTCTTTTAACAAAGGAAGCCTCTTCCCCATGTGATATGCAAGGTTTGCTAAGTGTGACACTGGAGTTGCCCAGAAAAAACTCAAAGTATCCTTACCCAGTTCCCTTTTGCCAGGGGGGAGTAACAGGGATTGAGGTAGATCAGCAGAGAGACATCATCACCTTATCCACACACACCCCAACCAGGGGGACAGAGCACTGAGCAGGCAGTCCCAACTGGCCCTTATCACCTCTGGACTGAACTATATCTGGAGGAGCCGGGGTAATCCCTGACCACCTGGTTCTCCCTATGTGCCCAGTTGCATCTCTTTCTCTGTAAAAGGAAAAAGAGAAGCCTTAGAAAGGATTTCCCTTCCCCCTTCTCAGCAGAGTCCCAGGGCCTCTCTGGCCTCTTCCTGGCATCTGGAAAAGTTTGGGAAATGAAAAAAAAAATGTTTGGAAACTTTGTTGCTCCCCAGCCCTGCCAGAGAGCCAAAGCCAGGAGGGGGAGGGAAGGAGAGAGAAAGTCAGGAGAAAAGCTGACCCAGAATAGGAGGGAGGTAGCCAAAGGTGCCCAGCTAGATAGCCTTCACTAGAACCTGCCAACTCCACCACAGCCAACAGCAGGACTGAAAAACTCCCATACACCAAAACCACCCATCACACACATGCCTGTGGTTGCTTTTTCCCTGCTTCATTCAGCCCAGAACCCTCCCCGTACTCCCTTCTTTTGCCCATGGATACAAACTGTCAAACAGATGTATGCCTCCCTGAACAAGCTGGGTTCTAACGTGGGCAAGGAGGCAGACTGCAGGCCTAAATGCAGGGCCTGGGTCTAGCCGGGACACAGGCACTCTCAGCTGCAGGGTGGAAGGGGGATGCTTATCTCAAGAGCCAAAGCCGAGGGATAGAGAATGAAAGACCTTGACTTTGGAAGAAATGGCTTAGAATTGGGAGAGAGGGGGTGGACCTGGACCTCCTACCAGCTAAGTGGTCTCTGAGCAGGAGGCAGAGAATAGAGGGAAGATGAGATCGATAAGTTTATCGTCCAGGGTCCAGGCATCCAGGCTCAGGGGTGAACAGAATCCTGGGAGAAGGGAGGAGGAAGGTCTGAGGAGCTCTTCTCTCACTGTCCCTTTCACTAACCTCAAGGGAGTGTGTCCAGCATCAGTTTTATTCCTGGAGGTCTCAGGTCCTCTGCTATGGCTAATTTGAATTTGTTCACAGTTTGTTCTCCTGCTGGGGGGAAGTGGTGCAGAATGAGAAAAGAACAGGACCCCAGCTCTGAAGTACAGAGAAACAAGTATCCAGGTCTGGAGGAGGCCTTTGCTCTCCCTGTGGGACTGGCAAGGAATACTAGTTATTGGACAAGTTATGTTTGGGAAAGGAACAAGGTAGCAAGATAAGCAAAGGGGGAAAGGGGGGAAAAGCCCTAACTCTGAACTCAACATACATATAATTCTGCTCCCAAAAGAAGGGTAAATAAAGGATCCACCACTTTCTTTGGATGGCCAAAGACTGCCCTGCCTGAAGGCAGAGAGAGTTGGTCTAGACACCATCTGGACTTCTTCACCAGGCTAGAAGTCTTAATAACCCAATCCCAGCCCCAGCTTAATGTGGTTCAGCCTGCTAAGGTCTCTCAGACGAAAGGAGGGAGAAGTAACCTTTAGCTGCCAATAGATACCCTCTACCAGGAGAACTAGCAGGGGAAATCTACTTTGTTAGCAACTAAAACTACACTACTATTATTTCTATAAGATTTCAGCATACCAGGATATCCTGAAAAGACAGTTAACACTCTCTCTAATGGTCTTAGAGGCTCCCTGCTCCAGTCAGTGGTCAGTGGCCCTGAGCCTGCTTGGCTGATATCTACTGGTCCTTCAGTAAACCACTGAGAATCTTAAAGAATTGCCCACAGCCTCTAGATCTGAAGGGGACCTTCTGAGTAAGGAAAAGGAGTAGGGCCTTTCCTGGGGTGACCTCAAAAGTGACAGCCAAGTAAGAAATACAAGTTGACCTGTCAAGTTTTTTGTCTCACCTGCTTTTTGTATAGACAGCAAAAGGCAGCCTCACCAACCCTCTTCCTCCAATCCTAATAGCAATCAGAAAGGCTATCTGGGCCCCAAGTTTCCATAGAGGTAAAAGATAAAAAAAAATGCAAGGAGGAAGAAAATAATAAAAGACACTTGCAGAAATTGAGGAAACTTAAAAGTGAGACCAAGAAAAATCCAACAGAATTTCAAAGAACCAAAGAGGGCTTTTGCAATGCTAGAAAGGGAAATTGCCAATGAACTAACTGCCATGCTGAGAAGCTATCTGGATTATTCTCCCTTCCAAGGGCTCATCTGGAAAGCCTGTTTTGCCCAATTATTCCCATAAGCCCCGAAGGCTGGGCAGGCAACAGTCAAGTCTTCCCCTTGGAAGTGGTTGATCCCCTCCTCCTGATCCCCTTCCCCCACCTAGCATTCACACCTGCCAAGGCAGTGCTGGGGTTTGTGTTTCTCTAACCCAGGGGGCCTGTTGACACAGATTAGTATCTGCTGGTCAGAGGTCAAGAGGAAAGGATCTTGGGGTCAGGACCTGAACAACTGGAGCTGTAATGAGCCACGTGGGGAAGAGGCCCTGACTGAGGGAAAGGGAGGGGAGGAGAAGGGAGGGAAGGGGATGGAGTGGACCTACATCTCTGCCTGCATCCTCCACAGCCTTAAAGCTGTATGGACTTCCTAAAACAGAGGCCTAAGGTCTATACCCCTTTTTCCAATGCCCCTGAATGTCTTGTTCTCTCCGCAGACCTTGGCTGGTGGTTTGAAAAGAATAAAGTTGCCTGTGGTTGACTTCCCAGCTCCCCAATACCTCAATGCACTACCCTCGCTAGAGTCCAGGAACTGGAAAAGGAAACCTGAGTCACGTTGAAGTTTCAGCTCTCAATAAAGCAGAGGAACTTCATTTATAGCTCATGTTATAGAGTACTTTAAGGCTTGCAAGGTGGACCTAACAATTCTATGAGGGAGGTAAAGGAAAGATGGATATGTGTATAAGAGCCACCCATCCCTCTCCCATCCAAAGGAAAGCACTTACTAGGACCCTCCTCAATTCTGGTACAAAGGTATCTGCTGTTTGCTGGACCAGGCAGCTGCACCTGAGCAGTGGGCACCTGCACCCTCCTCTCTCTGCTTCGCCAGTAGCCAAAGCAAGAATCACATCCGACTGGCTCTTGTGCACAAAGACATGGACTCCGCTTCCTCCCCCATGTCTGGCATTGCTTCTGGCTCTACCTGAGCACCCAGCCTGGCCTGGCCCTCCTTCTTCTGGGACACCTGGCAGCAGGCAGTCTGGCTGACTCATTTGCAGTCCTCTGGCCTCTGGCAAGGCTGCTGTGAGGAGTTGGGCAGAGCCCCAAACACCTGGCAGTGCCGCCCTAGCCCCACCTCATGAGACTGGGTCCGTACCCAAGCCATAGAGCTACTCTTGCTGCTTCTTCCTACCTTTTGTCCACTCCCCCTGCCCTGGACCTTTCTCTTTGCTTCAATCTGATTAAGATGAGGTGGTAAAGGGCAGAACCGTGAGGGCTATGACCACTGAGCCACGAGTTCCCTGCTAACTCCATTACTAATGACAATGAATTTGCAACCATGTTCTTTACTCCAGTGGACTACAAGCTGCTCTTCCTCTGGGCTTCCTCCAACCCTGGAAGCTTAGGTACAGTTAGGTGATGAGCAGTGGAGGTGGTGAAGAGACATTCTTCCCGATGGGTGAAACAGCACCTGAAGACAGACTCAAGCAAGGATGAGGAGGGTAGATGAAAAAGAGCATGATTGAAGTTTATGTAAATGTAAGTGACAGACACAGGGAGGCACACCCACACTTCTAAAGTCCAGTGAACACTAGAACTAAATTAGCTGAAGAAAGGGACCATTTTAGACAAATAAAAAAAGCATTTCTGCTTAACATGAGAGCCCCTTAGAACTCGTTTCCCTGACAGGTAGTGGAGGTTGGAAATAGAAACAGCTCCAAGAAAAGCTGGGATAAATTAATGGATGACAGAATCATCCATAATGGATTAATGAAGGGAATTTTTCAGGGTTGTTTATGTATATCCTTAAATTTTGGAGTCTAATCTCAGAAAAAAGAACATGTTCTTTCCAAATCCACCTTTTGATGTCCTGAAGGGACCACAGGCCACTCCTAGAAAGACAATTCTACTGGGTTTAAGTCTGGATGACAGTCCCTGTCCCCTCCCAGATGCCCTTGCCAAGGTCATCCATCCTCCAATTAGCAGGCTAAAGATGCTGGCCCTCCAAAAAGATCAGGGACAGCTGCTCGACCTCTGGGCTGCTCTTCTAATTTAATTGCCCTCTTACTGGCCCTTTAAGAGCTAGCCTTGGTCTGCTTCTTAGCTCCCTCCTGTTTTGGGTTTAGAAGATAAAAATCTGTATTTGTGTGGGCAAGTTAAGCCGATGGGTCCCAGGAGGAACAGATGAGAAAGGAGAAGGAAACCTCGGGAATTCACATAGAAACTATCTTGAACACTGTATGTCTGTGTTCACCAGTTTCTTTCTGTCCGTCTCACATGAGCTCACACACACACACACACACACACACACACATACACCAGTAAACACTCCAAGAGTCACAAAACCTTACATAGGAACACAAGTCCTACAACTGATTTGCAGAAAATTTATAAAACAAAAAAATCAACTCCCAATGTTTGACAGGTATCTCCTCCCATCTTGTCAGAAGCAATCCTTCCTGAACAGGGCTCTCAGTGATGAGCAGTACAAATCTCAGGAAGAAAAAAAGGGGGGAGGGAGAAAGGAAAGAGAGAGAGAGAGAGAGAGAGAGAGAGAGAGAGAGAGAGAGAGAGAAGAGAAGAGAAGAGAAGGTAAAATTATAAGGTTGGAGCTATCAAGGCAAAAAAAAAATAAAGAAAGCAATTCCACTTTTAGGGTTTCAGTGTGAAATCCTGGATTCATAGTAGCTGAAAACCTCAGGCTTTGTCTGGAGTCAACACAAAATATAGGTACCCAAGGACTGGGGGAGAAGGTAGAAAGCACACATGGATAAAAATGCATATTTTCAAACTCTCACAAGCAACCCACAATATAAATGGTAGAGTGGAAAACATGCTGATTCTAGAGCAAAGAGGTCCTAGGTTCAAATCCCATCTCTGAACCCTGAATGAAGCATTTAACTCCCTGAGGCCTCAGTTCTCTTATCAATCAAAATGAGAATTGGACTGTGTGGTCTCTGAGGTAACTTTCAGCTCTAAATTTATAATCTTAAGTATATTTAACATCACACACCCAACCAAATACAAATATCCTGTGATACAGACACATAGAAGTCCCCTTCCTCTCTTTAACACATCCCAAGGTACCCTTTATAACTATGCCCTTCCCTCTAGGGACAACTGGCATTGTGTCAAAGCCAAAAACAAACCCCTGGAGTGGGGCTGGAGCTGGGGAGACCAACACCGGTTCCACATGGACCTTACACCTAGAATATAGTGGATAAATACTTGTTGAACAACGAATGATAGAGACTTTGAATTCATTCAGGACAGCTGAGCAGAGATCAGCTCTCCAGGGATTTTTCTTCTGTGTCCTCTGACCTGCCTCTGCTGTGGCATTAAGATGAGCAAAAACATAATTGAGAAAAGATGTCCAGCAGTCTTGGGGTGGACATTAATGTGTGAGATGGGAACATCCCTGTAGATCTGGTTGTCTCCTGGGGTGTGGGGGGAACGACAGTGATACTCAAGGATTCCTCTTTCTCTCCCTATCACAGAGGGTCCTCCAAATCCTCCCTTCCTTCAACCCCCCCCTTACAGAGAGCCCTGTAATCCTGGGCACTATTGAATGGGAATGAAAACTTTGGTAGGAGCAGGGAAGAGATAGGTGAGAGCAGGAAGAGCACTTGAGAAATTATCAGAGCAAGGGACCCCGAGGAGCTCAAAGATCAGACCAACTCTATCTTCTGGAGTCAATCCCTGTCCTTAGCTCCAATTGCCAAAGGCTGTAAGAGGGAATTTTTCTGGGAAGAGAGAACCCAGTCACACAGGAATATAAATGACTCCCACCATTCAGTCCCTGTTACCTCACTATCTCTACCAGAAACACTCAGAAAACCTACCTTATTGGGCATAGACTGAGTGGGGAAGATCAAGGAACTTGTTGATCTTCTTGTGTTCCTCTTTCCACCATTCCCTACACTTTCTTCTCCATACCATTATCCATATCTAGAAGGTCATTCTTCCCATTCTTACTTTGCATAGGCACAGAACCTCTTTAAGAGGGAACTGGCAACCCCTGAATGAACATTAGCCATATATAAGCATAAAACAAAATGAACCTCATGGGCATGGGCACTGGGCACTAAGCCTTTTTGCAAGTATTGACTCATAGGGTTTCGGACCACTCTTGCCAAACCCTTCAATCAGGAAAGAGTCCTATGTTTCTGCCCCCATTCCCTGTCCTGGCTCTGCTCGGCTCAGCTCCTGGGAGGGGCTGTTGTCCCTGTGCCACATCAAAACACAAGGCTTTTAATAGCAGCTTCCCGTGGGGCCAGGCTCCCCCTCCCCAACCTCACTCAGCCCTACTCCTGACGGCAGAGACTCAGCGCCCTGTAATTATGGCAATTGTAATCTCTTTTACTAACAGGTAGATTAATAGCAAGGCAGGTTCACAAAGAACCCAAGAAGGAAACTGCTCAGCTGCTGAATAGGCTGGAGGGAACCTGACACATCACAGCAAGCACGATCACAGACACAGACACACACAGACACACAGACACACACACACACACTAAAATAATGGAAAGAAACTGAATTAGGATTAATGAAAACTGGATTCTAGTTTTGAGGCTGTCCCTAAGGAGCTGTATGACCTTAGAACAATTGCCCCAGGTCTCCCGGGGTTCAGATTCCTATGAAATGAGGGGTTTAGGTTAGAAACTTTCTCAGGCCTTTTCTGGCTCCAGAATTCTATAATATAGATATATACATTAACACTTGCACACCTTCACATTGATCCAGACATTCTGCGGATGCTCAAAGTGCCCTGAATGAATTAAAGAACCCCAGATACATTGTAGATACTAAGTTCTAATTTTTTTGTTATCAAAAAGACAGAACTAACCAAGACCTAGGAAACACAGAGTAAACAGATAGATGCACTATCTCAAGGTGCCCATATAGCCTCACTATACCCACTGGCATATCCTATCCTTGGAAGATGAAAAGGCAGAAAGTCTCCAGGGGAGCAGAGCTGAATCTGAAGTTAGGCAAAGGACCTGGGTGCAAACCTTGGTTCTGCCAATTATGTAGCACCTCTATGACCTTGGACAAATTTCTCCAGGCTCAGTTTCCTGATCTCTGAAATAGAGAAAGGTTGGACTTGAGCTCTTTGTTATGTTCCAGCTTTCCCTATTTCACACTAGCCCAGGACCACTCTACAGGCTACACACCTGGCTGAGGCTGACTGGCACTGGATTTGGTGTCAATGTATCTGAACTTGAATCCCAGCTCTGACACTTTTTCTCTCATCCTAAGGAAGTCACTTCCCTTCTTTCTCTAAGATTCAGTTTCCTTATCTATATCGCCTGGATTTAACAATCCACTTTTCGGGGATTATTACAGGCAATTACTCCTCTTCACACACTATATTCCAACCAAATGGCTATTTTTCACACATGACATCCTATCTGTCATCTTCATGCCTTTGCCCAGGCTGTGCCTTATGCCTAGAAGGAACTCCCTTTCTACCTCCATCTCTTAGTTCCCTTTAAAGCTTTCCTTCAATGCCATCTCCTAGATGAGACCATCTCCCAATCATCCTAGCAACCAGCACCTCCCCCAGAAAGTTACCTAGCATTTATTTTCTATATATCCCATATATCCCTATTGTCTTTCCTCAAAAAATGTAAACTGAGGGCAGGGATGTTTCATTTTCTGTCTTTGTATCCCTAGCACAGAACCCAGATACTTAGGCCTCAATAAATGCTTCATGATGACTGAGAGGAGGGCAACTAGAAATACTAGTTTCTGGTCTAGGGACGAGGGTTAACTCCAGCTATAATGGGCCAGAGAAGCTTAAGAAAGTTAAATGCCCCCATAATAGCACATGTTACTCTGAGGTGTGCAATATCTGCCTGTACACACATAAACATATAACAGTGCTATTTCACATATGTGAAGCAGTTAAGCTCACTTCTATTTATCCACATAGAATAGATAAGGTCTGGATACATGGGGTCAAGGACTCTGGATTATTCTGTGTCCATACTCATGTCGAGGAGGAGGGAATGGAAGGGTCTAGATCCTGATGGATCTCTGTATTTATAATGACTGGCAGCCCAGAGAGAGGGGCTCTTCCTCCCTCCCTTCCCTAACCTCCCCCCGCCTGCTATGGGGAAAATATGTGTGGCGGGTGGCCCAGACTCCTAGTAGCAGACCATGCAACCCAGCAAAGCCTCAGGTGTTGGTGGCAGCTGTTTCCCCATTAGCTCTCAGGGGGCATGTGCTGGCCGCCACTGTGGGCTCACACCTCCAGCAGCAGCGTTGGGGGGAAAGGCTGCCATGAAGAAGCCACAGCCGGCACCTGCTTATGCCAGACAGCTGTACCAGCCACTTCTGCAGCCGCAGGGCTCCCCCGACAGCCTTTGGCAAAGGGGGGGCACTGCCATGCCTGGCACACTGTGGCCACAAGGCCCTCTTCTTCTCAGAAAGCTAACAAGGAAGGAGCAGGCTGTGAATATTTAAGATCAGGCCTTAGCCTCTATCTCCACACAGGGTATTTATTATCTACTACTGGAATGTCTTTCTCAAATATGCATATGGCTTTGGAGTGGATGTATACTGAATATCTGGGTGGGTGTGTCCCTTGGTGGTTTTTACAGTGGGGGAAGGACTGTGGATCTGTGATTATCAAGGGATGTGTGTATAAATGAACAGAGGATAAATAAGAAAATGTATTTATCCTACGTCTGTTTATCAGGGAATGGGAGGATGTATACATAGGAAAAGCATATCAATTATATCCACACTCTCATCCCCCAGTGAAGTATAGCATCTATATGTGAATCACTGAATATATAGGACTATAAGTATATAAACAGTGGATTAACATGCTGTTGTATATACATATATCTACGAGGGATATGTGTTGTACATGTACATACATGTACATGATGAGAGGAAATGAGTCCTGGGTGTGTCTGTCACCAAACAGCCCCCATGAAGCAACCTCACAAAGGCTACCAGACCGGCATCATCCCAAAACGAAATTAGACAGAAATAGTCCCTGCCCACCAGAAAGTATCACACTAAAGTAACAGAGACTGAAGCCGACCTTGGTCTGTGTGATACAATCTTAAATATATGCTACATTTAATAAGAACAAGGTGGCTTTGGCCAGAACAGAAATACATTCTGAGTAAATAGTTATCTTATTGAGCTCTAATGGGGTTGCACTGTGGCTTAGTGCCCAAGCTGCCCTTGGTGTGAGGCACAGTGTGACTTAGAGACTGTGGTCAAGCCTCCCCTTTCATTGGGCCAAGTAGGATTGAAAAGGAAAGTGGACTATAAGGAAGTTTGCTGGTATCAGGTTGAGGAGAAAGTAAGAAGTCAAATTAACAAAGTAAATAAGACAAAGGATTTGGTAATTTCTATTGTGAGGTAGAGAGAGGTGGAAAACTAAATGAAAAAAAAAAATAGAAAGAACTAACTAGATGGACAATGGAAAGATAGGAGCCAACAGGGTGTCTTTGAGCACAAGGTACAGAACTTGAAGGAAGAGTGTGGGAGGCAATGAAAATGAGCTGGTTTAACTCCAAAAAGAGAGTCTCTAAGAGAGAAAAATTACCGTTTTAAAGTCATTAATGATTTATTTATCAATAACCAAATTCAGTAAACAGAGCTGCTAGAGATGTCCCAGCTAAAGGATCACAATAAATCTCAGGCCCAGAAAAAAGAGATCGTGAAAATACATGCCATGTATGGTAACTAGATCAGAGCCTCTTGAAAGACATGACACCTCTTTTTTTCTCATCCCAAGACATTAGGATGAAAAAGAGAGGGAATTAATTTTTTGAAAGCTTTTATTTTTATTGGTATTCTTTTTTATATTATGATTAATACCAATGTATTCCTTCCCTTTCTCTTCCCCTCCTTTTGGGTCACCCCACATAACAAATAGCATTAAAAAAAAAAGTAAGGAGGAGTCAGCACAACAAATCAATACATTGAGAAAGTCCAAAAACATATGTAACATGTAACACCTGTGGAACTCCCAATGTCAGGAAGAAGCAGACGGGAGTGTCTTTGAAGAGAAGGAACCATTTTCAGATTAACAGCAGATTAAGGGCACAATAATGTCCCTGCCAATGTGCACCAAAGGATATCTACCAGGGAAGAATGGCCTGGCAATAGAAAAGATCCTGTGTAGGGATGAGTTCGGCACCCTCATGGGAAGGCTCTGTAAAACACCTGGGATTGTGTGTGTGTGTGTGTGTGTGT
>JAJPUD010030541.1:0-13116 GCA_023553655.1 Myrmecobius fasciatus | reverse complement strand
TGCTGGGTTTTGGTTTCAAATAGATACTATTTAATGTATCAAGGAAAGAGTTAATTTATTCCTTTCAGAGTTGGAAGGAAAGGGCCCAAGTAGTATCACATTTCAAAATATGCTACAAAGAATAATAATCAAAACTATGTAGCACTGTTTAAAAATATAGAGGAAATGAATACAGCACCAGCCCTGAAGTCAGGAGGACCTGAGTTCAAATGTGGTCTCACACACTTAACACTTCCTAGCTGTGTGACCTTGGACAAGTCATTTAACTCTAATTGCCTCAGCAAAAAAAAATAAATATAAATATAGAAGATGATCAATAAAAATTGATTAGGTATACAACATACAAAAGTCATTCTATAAAAAATTTGAAACTGTACCCCCTAAAGACATTAAATTTTACAAACGCTTTCTGACTAAAAGTATATAATGAGACATATCTCTTTGGACAGGGACAGTATAAGAATTTGGTTTTTGCTGGGTTTTGTTTTGTTTTCTCTTGAATATACATATTGACTATTAGGGTCTCTTTTTTTCTCTTGTGGTAGGGTAGGAGAGTGGTCAGGTTAAGAGATAGGACTCCCTCTTCACACATACACACACACACACACACACACACACACACACACACACCTCAAATGGAAAATCAGAAGGTATAATAGACAAAAAGGATAGTTTTGAAAGTCACATGTTGGATTTATTATATACTTACAAAGAAAAGCAAGTGCTGCATAATGGAAATTTACAATTTTACATCTAATCCTGTATGACAATTCTTGTTTTATTTGGTATTTGTAAAATTCACAATAATAAAATAAAAGAAAATGGAAGAAGGGGGAACAAAAGGATTCAGTGGATGGAGGTGAGCAGGAGAGGGTTGCACTAATAGACATATGCAGGAGAGGGCAGACAAGATCATAGCAATCCAGTTGGTCTGGAAAATGGAGCCCACGAAGGATTTTAAATGCTCATCTCAGGGGTCTAGGTTTTATCATTACAGTCAGTAGGGAATACTAAAGGATCAGCAGAGTGACATGGTTGGACTGTGACATTAGAAAGGTTGATTTGGCAGCTGAATGAAAGAGTTGGATGAGACCAGAAGTAAGAAGCAGTGTTTGTTGAGTGGTTCATTAGGAAGGCATTCCAATAGTCCAGGACTAGGCTGTAATGATGAAAATCTGTACTCTGTCATGGCAGCACCCTAGAACAGAAGTGCTTAACCTGGGGTCCATGAATTTTTTAAAAATAGTTTTTTTGATAACTGTATTAACACAGAATTAGTTTTCTTTGTAATCTTTTATATTTGATTTTATGCATTTAAAACATTATTCTGAATTATTTATAGGCTTCACCAAAGTGCCTCAAGGGTCCAGGATGTAACCACAACAAAAAAAGTCAAAAATCCCTGGCCTGGATGTATCCTGTAGAATGCTCTAGAAGGTCTTACAGAACCATCCCAATCCATAGTGATCTCCTATTCTCAAGCCTTTTATTTAAATTAGAGCAATTGATACTGGACATGGTATGGGAAAGATTAGGATTTGAATCCCACTTTCATGTGCGTACAAATTGAATTTTTGATTAATTTCTCTGAGGTGTCTCACTTTTCTTCAAAGGAGAGAATTTTAATTTTTTATCTCTTGGATGCCTCCCATGTCCAAATCAATAATCCTGTAATATCAGCAGTTATATTTTCTTGTGTAGGAGTCATCCCAGCTGGACGATGAGCTCTGTGAGGACAGACACTGTGTCTGGCTGTATCTTCCTTTGATACGGCTTAGCAGGTGATAAGAACACCTAGCACCTAAGAGGGACTCAATTCTGGAATTTGTGATTGGTGGCCCGGAGCTTGGATTTGCTACAAAAGCTCTGTAGGAGAGTTGCACTCTCAGTCTCCTTTGTCCTTCCTCTTCAAGGCCACTCTCCCCATCACAGTCTCCTCCATGTCAATAGGGATGCAATCTGTCAGTAGGAGACAAGGCATTCCCCACCCCCAGCTGTTGCTATGGTTACTGAGGGCTACTGTGAGCCTCCTGGGCTGTGAGCCTCCACACCTGTCCCTGCAAAATGAGCCCTGGCTTGCAGAACAGTGCAGCCAGGAGATTGCAGGTGCCCTGGGTCCCATGTAAATACAGACTACCTGAGACCTCAAAATGCCTCCTTCTGCAGGAACAAGGAAGTCTCCCAGCCCTGTCCCAGCTTTCTCGACATAGCCTCTCATTCCCTGATGCTGCTGAATGACCTGATCAGAGTCTTAGGCATAATAACAATAGCAATAATATTAAAGATAATATCTAACATTTACATATTGCTGTATAAGTATTTGGGATGTCAGTGTTGGGAAAGATGTTAGAAATCATTCAGTCCTCCCATTATCATATTCATAATAATGTAACACTGCTCAAAATAATGTGATCATAGATCCACTAAACACCAGAGGTTCTCGCTCCTTTCCCCTTCCTCCCACCAATTGCATCTTTGTTCAGATAGTATCAGCCTGTCCCATCAAGCTTTTAGCTTTTGTTGTTATCTGAGATCTAGTCTATTAGGGAGGATATCCATCCATCCACTTTCCAAGACCTGTCTGCTGTCTTTTCACACAATAGACTATCTCCCATTCTTATTTATCATATTTATGGAGTACTTTATGATCTGTAAGATCTAGGTGGCATAAGTAATATAAAAATTATCATCCCCATTTTACATATGAGGATGAGGCCCAGAGAAGTAAAGGGAAAACAAAGGCAAGGTTAGCCCCATTTGAGATTGACCCAAGCCTCCAATTCTAAGTCCACCTTGCTTTCCTCTTCAATAGTTTGCCCCCATGATCTCATCTGATCATTAATTTGGGATGATCGAGCCTAAAAGATATATTGATTGGATTGTTGAAGGAGCTGGAAATTAAGCCATTTCAGAACAGACTGAAGGAACTGGGGAAGAGAAGACATGATGGCTGCCTGCAAGGTCATCCCTTTATTGAGACTAGAAGATCTTGAATCTATTGAGATTGAAGATAAAGCATAGGTATATGATTGACAGATACTGAGGTTGTTCAAGAACCCAGAATTGTAAAGTCAAAGAATGATCCTCCATGACATAATCTCTCACTCTCCTCCACAATGTGGTGACGGGAACCTAAGGGCAATGACATTTATTGTCTCCTGCAGTCACAGAAAATTATTCTCTATAGTTAATAAGTCCATTGAGACCGCAGCTCCTGCAGGGAATGCAGAATCCAGGAAGAAAGTCAGTCGGGGGTGGGGGCAGAGGAAGGGAGAGGGGTGGATCCCTTGTTTGTAAAAAAAAAAAAAAACCCAAGAAAAATACAAAAACACAAAAAACAGGCCAACATGTTTGCACCTAGTAACTTCTAATTCTGTCATCTCCGATTCCCAGACCTAAGAATAGTTAACCAAAGCTGAGCTGCCGCACATCTCACCTTCACATTGCAGGTGACTACAAAAATGTACCCACAGCAGCTACAGCAGCAACAGCAGCACAATCACTTTGGGACCCACATGGAATCCAACACTTGGACTGACATCAAAGTCTGGAATGAGAGAAGGCCTCAACCTCCACCAACTCTTTCCCCTCCAGGCTCTATAGAGTTAGGGTCTCCAGTTTCATCAGCATAAGGAACTCCTTTATCTCATGGTAGCTGAGAGTATCTCTTGGACAGATAGGGGCTATTTTATTATAGTAATGCAAATAATCTCTTCCCTCTGGAGAGCACTTTATAGCTTACAAAAACCTTTTCACATCTCTTATCTAATTAAGAAAAAGTGATGTTGTCAAGAAGATGGATTCCTATTATTCATAGTCCATAGTGTCACCTCCCCCAATTCACTAAATTACTCATTTCTCCATCATGGTCCCAGGTAGCGTTTATGGCTAAATTCAAGTTTCTTGCTTCCTGGCTCAAAGATCTTCCTATCACATCATGATGCTGCTGTAATATTCAGTAGCATTCCTGAACTTATATGTTGGATACCAATTTTTCCATTTCAGAAAAGGGAACAAGATTACTATTTGTAATCCTTCCCTCCATTCTCCATCTCTGGCAACATGAGAATCACAAAAAGTCTTCCAAGTTTCTAGAGGAAACATCTCTACTTCTCACATGGGAATTTATATGTCCCTGGAGTCACTTTTGGAGTAATTCAAGGGTGATTTGTTGTCCTTTCTGTATTTATGAATTATTCATTCTATGATTCTTCAGTCGACCTTGGAGCCTGAGGTAATGAACAAAATGATAGTCTAAATGTGGCCAAGTAACTGACAGTAGCCTGGAAAAGCTTTTTAGTTGAAAGGTAGAAATTCTGTACTTGGGGTGACATTTTATGCTCATCCTCTTTCCAGTCATCAGGGGCTGTTCTGATTTTGGTCCTGATCCTCAGTGAACTGGAGTGCTTCCTTGTCTTGAAAGTACCAAAATGTCTTATGTGTCTTTGGTCACTGTGAGCAACACTGAAGCTTATCTAAGGACTTTTAAGAGCTTTCTTCTTTGCACTAGAAAGAAAAGTCTTGGACCCATATTTGGAGAAATCTAATAGACACCAATAGGACATTGCCCCAACATTTACTAGCCATGAAAAGCCCCATCAGTTCTCAATTTATTTCTCCCCAACTCATTTCGCCAAAAGTTTGTCATCCACTTTGATAGAATTACCCTTTGGTCACATCTACTTCCTGGAAGAATGAAACTGAGGAGTGCTTTTTCCAAGTATGAAGAATTTAAGTTTAAAGGGTCATCATCTCTGCCCTAAGTAGGCACTAGAGGATCTCTATATTGTGATTACAGTTGAGAGTTGAATACTGGGACTACAGTGTCAGTTATATCATAGCCATAGTTGGAGGAGGGGGGGAAGAAATGGCTTCTTAAATGTCTTAAATGTCCCTACTTTGGTTCAAAAAGTAACTTATTGGATTACATCTTGAGAGCAGACATGACTAGAAAGCAGGTTGCATGCAAATAAGTTATAGGGGTTTAGTAAACTACAAATCCAAATGTGGCACAGCAGCCAAAAAAAAATTCTAATGCAAGCCCAGTAACGTAAACATTGTGTCCAGATCAGCAGAGTTTGTCATCCCTGTGAATTATTCCCTGTTCTATTTCTACCTCAAATATTCTGATCCTTTTTAGGTATCACAACACAGAAGTTCTAGGTACCTCAACTTTAGGAAGAACATGGAAAAAAATAGAGAATAATCAGGGCATTGAAGGGTATAAATTCTATGTCATTTCAGGAAAAAAACTGAAGGAACTGGGGAGATGCAATGACAGTAATTAAGTATCTAAGAACTGCATTGTAGACAGGAGATTAAACTTCTTTTTTGGATTCAGAGGGCAGAAATAGGAGAAATGGGTGAGAATTAGAGAGGGAAATGGGTTTGACTATGAAAAAGAAAATGACTTTCTAATGATTCTGTTTAATAATGGGATGTTTTCATTTTAAGGCAATGAGTCCTCCATAAATGGAGGTTTAAGCTGAGGCTGCATAATTCTATGATAAAATTATTATGAAACCTTAGTTCAAATCCAGCTTATGTGACCATGGGCAAGTCTCTTGATTTTCACCTGTCTCAGTTTCCTCATATGTAAAATGGGTATTATAACAATAGCATCTAGTTCCTGGGGTTGTTGTAAGAACAAGATGAGGCAATTTTGGGGAAAACGCTTTACAAACCTTAAAAGCACTTTACAAATGCTAGTTATTAGACTTCTATACTAGTTGGGAGAGTGACATGGTTAGCTTCTAACAATTCCATGATTCTGTGAATCCCTCAAACAACAGGAAAACCACAGATAGAGAATCACAGAATCATATTTCCATTACTGGAGGGATTGTAGAGGTCATCCAGTCTAACCCCTGCCTCTCCCATCATTTTACACATGAGGACTTTACAGATGAGTAAACTGAGGCCCAGAGAAGTTAAATCATTGGGAATTTCTGTGAGATACTAGCCTCTTAAAAGCACACTAAGATGGAAAGTATCTTAGCTTAAATGACTTGGGATCTTAGTAAGGGAACCTAGAGGTCAGTCAATCCAACCCCACCATTTTATGATGAAGAAGCTGAAGAGGAGAGACTTGTTTGTTGAGTCAGTGAATTGTTTATCTGGCATTCTATCTTCAAGCAAAGGAGAAGGGAAACCTCAGTATTGCTTGTGATAGCATGGGTTTGCTAACTATAGACAAATAGTCCCTCTGGTTTTCGCTCACCCCTCACATATGACTTCATGTGGAGGTTTATAGAAACGAATCCAATGTCATTCCTGGGGGGCTCTCCAAGGAGAAGCCTGTGGATGCTCTCTGCTTTAATCTTCCCATACAAATATGATTCTTCTCATGTAGCCTACTTTCTTTCCCTCTGACCTTTCTTTCCACCTCTTCTTTCATTTTCACAAGGGCAGTCACTGACCCTGCAGTGTATGCTTGTGACTAATAAACCAATTACTCTCCTCCCCTAGCAACATAAAGAAGGTCTTCTCCCAATTGTCCTTTCAGAACCATCATCAAATTATTCCCCATTCTCCAGGAAGAGCTTTATCTTATAAGAGGCAGCTCTCAAACTGAGGATAGGGAGGTGGGGAAAGAAGATGGTACCAAGAAAGTATTTTATATTATTTCTGCCTCACTGTCCCTCTGCCCAGAAGGGGTTGCAATGATCTACAAGCCAACTAGATTCAAGGTGAAAGAATAAATCTATCTTTGGGCAGTTATATTTCTGATATAAAAATAAAGCATGGCTTCATGGAGATTAATGAGGATGTGCCAGGGAAGTTTTTTATTCATACAAGGGCTCTAGAGGGAAAAGCGATGGGGAGAGTGGGGTATTTTAGCTGCTACCTAGCAGCAGAGGAGTTCAGACCTTCCTGTTGATTTAATACCTACCAGCCATCCCCAAAGGGCAGGTAGGTGGTGTAGCAGATAGTTGGAATAGATAGTAGATAGCTGGAGTAGACTCCAGCTAGTCTAGAGTTGAGAAGACTAATCTTTCTGAGTCCAAATCCAGCTTCACCTTACTAGCTAGGGGACCCTGGGCAAGTCAAGAAGGAAAAGGCAAACCACTTCAGTATCTGCCAAAGAAAAAAACAGTCACAAGGAGTCAGACTTGACTGAAAAATGACTGAACAATAAAGACAGTCCCAATTAGATCTGGGTATCCCCTCTAGTAAAGCAAAAAAAAAAATTCTGGTTCTTGAATTCCTGGGTTCAATTTCCCCCTTGATGCCTTTGTGACTTTGAATAAAAGTCACAACTTTTCTGGGTCTTCATATTTCTTCTGTGAAGTTAAAGAGTTAGACTAAATGGCTGGGGTTCCTTCCCTCTCTAGATTTACAATCCAGTGATCTCTCACACGTGGTCTCTAATACACAGAGTGGTTCCAGTCTCTACTTTGCACTGACCAACCTCCTGGACAATTCATCCCTTGCCAACATCCTCCTTAAAAAATGGCACCTAAGGCTGAATGTGACATTTCAACTATAATCTGAACTGGACAGAAAGAAGCAGGATCATTGTTTCCCTTGAATCTGGATTGTTATCCCTGCATTGCTACCTCCCTGAGGTCATATTGGCTTTTATCAGCTGCTCAATTGACTCATATCCATATTCACCCATTTCTTTTCTCACTCTGGTTTGGTTTTCCATTCTGGCAGCCCAAGTATTACTTTTCCTAATGATTGGATTACATTTGGATTCTTTTGGCAGCCAAGTGGTCTAGTGGATAGAGCACCAGGACTAGAATTGGGAAGACCTGTATTCAAATTCAGCTTCAGATGCTTGTGTCAACATGGGAAAAATCACTTAACCCCTGTTTGCTTCAGTTTCCTCATCTGTAAAATGGGGATATTAACAGGACCCACTTCCTAGAGTTGTGAGGATTAAATGAGATAATAATTGGAAAGCACTTAACATAGTGCCTGGCACTTTATAAACGTCATTGTTATTATTAATATTATGGTTATTTCAAAAAGATTTTGTTAAAACAAATACAACACTAACTTTTGTGTTCTTTTAACTCTCTGAATCTTTCTCCTCCCCGCTCCTCCTGACAGAAGGACAGCTTCTGCTTTGGGTTTCATCTTTCATCTCATATGATTGAAGATGATGGTGTGTTTTTTAAAATTATTCTTCTGGTGTCTTGTGTTTCTAGCATCTCTGCCCTGGCTATCACTTTTCTGCTTTCATTTCTACTCAACATGCTGTTTCTTTGTATTCCTCCTTAGATATCTGGCTGGCAATGATTTTCCTTGAGAAGGCAAATATGTACTTTTATTCGAAATGCTCAAAGCATATCAGACTATGGGTGTGAGCCAGCATTGCGGGATGCTTCTGCTCCCAGGATCTGGATGCTTTCCAAATCCAAGTCATTGTTCCTTTCCCAAGTATAGGGCTGCAATCACCAAGGACTTGTAACATCTAATATTTGTCTCTATTTCTCTGTGTGTATCTCTCTCTATCTCTGTGTATCCCTTTGTCTCTGTCTTTGTGTTTCTATCTCTGTCTCTCTGTGTGTATCTCTGTCTCTGTCTCTGTATGTTTCTCTGTCTCTCTCTTTCTCTGTCTCTCTATCTCTGTCTATGTCTTTCTTTCTCTGTCTCTCTGTGTCTCTGTCTCTGTCTCTCCCCACTCTGTGTATGTGTCTCATCAGTTATACGGGGACACAAAATCACGAGACTAAAACAGCTTGGAATTTCATGCTCAGCCAGTACCAGTTACGCAGACTGTTCTGGGAAGATTCTCCTGTCAGCGTCTTCTAGCCTATCAGATATCTCTGTCCAGCTCACTTGTTTTTCACATGTCAGGGTCATCCCTGTCTGAACACTAGTCATGATAACTCTACTGTTTTACTTGAAGTAAAAAAATTCTCAGTGAAATCTCATGAGGACTTCTAAATGAAGTGTAAAATCATAAACTGTCAGAGGAGGGAAGAACCATGTGTTATAGATTGAAAAACAGAGAGTCCAGAGAGGTAATTTGCCTGCTCCTGCCTCTCTTGTCCTAATATTCTTTTCATAGGTTTTTCCTGTTTGAAAGGAAGCAAAGAATCTAGTGTCCAGTTTATGCTGAACTCTGTAAAGGAGTTTTGGTGATGAGTTCTTTATTATTTAGTTAATAAACCCATGGAGAGAACATCTGAAGCTTCTGAACTGGAGATACCCACCATGATATAGGGACATAAAGCTCATACCCACTATCAGCTAAGTCCAGATGAAGCACAACAAAGTTGATTCTCTGAGCATATGGATGTCACCGGGAATCCCTAGGAAGATCTAGAAGGAATTTATCTGAAATTGTGTGGAAAGGGATCCTAACCAGCTTGGAGGGGGGGGGAAGCAGACACACCTGCCTAGTACCATAGTGCGACATAAGTGAGCAGAATAGAAATATGAGAGGATCCCAGAATCACCAAATCTCGGATTTAGAAGGACCTCAGAGGGAATCTCGTGGATTCCCTCTAAACCTCTCATCTATGCATCATTCAAAGACTTCTAGTAGCAGGAAATTCACTATTGTCAAGGTAGCCCATTCCAGCTATATGTAGTTCCCATTGTTAGGCCATCTCCCCATGTTATTTGTAGTTAGCTGCTTTTCATTTCTATGCCTATTAGTTTTGATACTGAATTGAGCAAGAAGCTCCCTATGCACCCACATTGATATTTCTAGGTATCTACCCCTTTTTTCCTCCTAACGAATCATTTGTGATTATAATCCTAGAATTTTGTCAAAAAACCTCCCATCTCTATTGGACCAAATTTCAAGAAATCCAGGCCAGTTCTAGATGGGCAGTGGCTGGGCCTGTTAAGTATCTTCAAGCAGGTCTGGTGCTACACATCTGTAATTCCTCTTACTAGGAGACTGAGGTTTTTGGATCTCTTGAGCTCAGGAGTTTTGAGCTTCAATGGACTAAACAAGTCTCAGAATCAAGATCTCCCCAAAAAGATTCTGTGTATCTCACTTAAGCTCATAGATATACAAAGACCCAAGAAGAGCAATATCAGTTCAGATACTACTGAATCAGAAATAATAACTGTCCTTTGAACTAAATATTGATTTAGTCAGGCTCTACCCACAAACCTTCTTGTAAGCAGCTCTAATTAATTACATAAATAAGATCATCACTGCCTCCCTAAGACACAGTTCTTTTGTCTTTTTTGTTATTATAATATGAGGGAGTTGGACCATCAGAGGTCATATATTTAAGATGGTTCTGTTCTGATCAGTCCATTATGGTGCTTACTAGCTGACAGGCAACTCATTTCTGTTCTTGGCATTATCCCCACCATTGACTTGTGTTATACTAAAGGAGTAAGGCTGATGACTTCACAAATCTGCCTCACTTAAATCCAATTCGTACAAAAGTCAAGACATCACTCCATGATGTCATTGGACCTTTTCTAGAAGAAGGATGAACAGCAACAATAGTTCAGGGTCTACATATTGCCTACTTGAAGCTCCTCACTATAAATTCCTTGTGGTTTCCATTCCACTGCCTCTATATGATCATAGGGATAAGAGGTTTCTGCTTCCAGAAGCAAGAAACTTCATTCTTATTCAGGGTGAAAAAGCACTGGCCTGAGAATTAGGAGGCCTAAGGACTAATCTGAACTCTGACTAGTATACTATTCAATATTGGGCAAATATCTTTTTCTCTTTGGAATTCATTTTCTTCTTCTGTAAAATTTTTATTAAGTTCTGTTCAATTCTTCATGACCCAATTTGGAGTTTTCTTGGCAAAGATACTGAAGTAGTTTGCCATTTTCTTCTCCAGCTCATTTTGCAGATGAGCAACTGAGGCAAAATAGGTAAAGTAACTTACCCAGCTAGGGTCATGTAGTTAATAAGTGTCTGAAGTTGGATTTAAACTCAGAAAGATGAGTTTTCTTAATGCCAGGCCCAGTTCTCCATGCACTGTGGTGCTACCTAGCTGCCTCTTTGTGGGGGAAAAAGGATGAATTGTATGTTCTTTAGGCATATTTCCAGATTTGGTGTTCTGTGAATCATAACATCCAATTTGGAGAAAGCCTAAACTCCAAATGGATTACAATTTTTATGGGAAATTAGTCCCCTCCAACCCTGAGGATACCAACCTTATAGCTATTAACAACCATAGAACAATAGAAAATTATATCTAAAAGAGACTAAATAGGTGATGTAGTCTAGTCCTTCCTGGAAAGATGAATTCTCAATTTTCCAAATTCAACAAGTGACTATATATGACTTTTTCCTGAACACTTCACTCAGTATTTCCCGAGGCACTCCATTTCATGACTGGATCACTGTGATTTTTAGAATATTCTTTCTTCTATGGAGCTGCTTCCCTGAGATTTCTATCCATTTTTCCAAGGCTAAGCAATTCTAATCTCCATGGGATCACCCTTGAAATTACTGAAGGCAATGATCATATCCTTGCCTAAGTTTTCTCTCCTCCAAACTGATAGAACCTTTCTTTAGAAACATACCACTTTACCTCAGTAATTTTCATGGCCCTCTTTAGGATGGCTACTGACTCTTTCATCACCCCTAAAATTGAAAAAAAAATCAGGCTCTACAGATACTGTTTTCCATTTCTTCCTTTATCTGTACATGTGTAATTTCTTATCTTCTAAAAGTTATTTTATTGTACTTATGATTTGGCCCACAAAAATCATAAAAAATTGAGGAGAGACATCTTCATCTTCATCTCCTCCATTTCTCTCTCCCATTTTATTAATACAATCTACCATTATGAACATTTACTGAGAGCAAATGTACAAAACTCTGCCTCCCTCCTCCATATTTAAAGAACAGAGAACGAGGATACAATTTCCAAGAACAGGGATGCAATTTATTTTATTAGACTTTTTTCAAACTGATCATGTTATTAGAAGCTGAATCTGGTTGTCTCTTCTTACATGACATCCCTAGCCCAGAAATTAACTTCCTTTTGGAATTTTGCTTACCCATCAATCAGATAAAAGTTCCCCCCATAGAAACCTCTACCAATTTCTTCACATCTTAAGCAAATCTACTGGAGCATGTATGGTCACTGTGAAACTGTGAGAAGTATATAAATCCCACTGTAAGGTCAGGCCTTCTAAAACATCTCTTCTTTAAGAGAAAACTCAATTCACGTGGCACAAATGTTCATTGGCTCTGGAAAAAGTAAGGACAGAGATTGGGCCCCAGTTAAGTTCTCTAGAAGGAAAGAAAAAAATGGAAATGTCAGCTTTAATAGTGTGGGAAGCCTGGAATAGTTTCAATGAATGTCACTTCTCTGTACACATTTCCTGATCTTCCAATGCTTATTCTTCTAACTAGACTGCCCTACTTCTTACCCCTTAAAGGAATTATAAAGGTCATACTAGCCCTCTCAGAATTAACAAAGTAGCTTTGGAACAAGAGGGTACAGGACTCTTTGGAGGTACTTCAGAAATACGTACCTCTTGAGGCTCTGGAGGTACTCTAATAGTGTACATATTCACCTCTTGACTGTTATTGGATTTTTCTTGGCCTGGTCCTCTCACCATAGAACCTTACTTTTGCTTACCTCTCCTTCTATCCAGTGGCAACATTTCCCTTGGTCTGTCCCTTTCTGTTTCCTCCCTTGCTTCCCTTGTCCCCTCCATTCAGCTTTCATTATAATTTGTTACTCTCCTCAGTCCCAAGTAGTGTCATACAATTGAGATGTTCCTAAAATTTGTATATAAAGGAGCTTTCTCTGGACACCATATTCTATTCTAAAGGTATATGAAGAGTTTGCTGCAGCAAAGACATTTCTGCCTTCCTGGTTTGTGTATGAGGAAAATGTTGGAGAGTTTCTTTAATCTTATAGCCAGGACTACTCCTGTCAATAAAGATGAGGACAAATGATGCAACCAGAAAGAACTTAGAAAGCAACTCTAGGAATTATATAAGACCTAGGAGCACAAGTGGGATTTTCTTCCTTATTGCCAGTTAAAAGTAAGAACTTTAGAAAGACAGAGGAATTTCAAGAGGGATTAAAGAATGGGATTTAAGATACAAGAATGATGGACTCTTACAGATGAAATGCATTTGAGATGTAGAAATATATATATATATAGAGATAGATAGATAGATAGATAGATAGATAGATAGATAGATAGATAGAT
>JAJPUD010030540.1:0-13116 GCA_023553655.1 Myrmecobius fasciatus | reverse complement strand
TGTGTGTGTGTGTGTGTGTGTGTGTGTGTGTGTGTGTGTGTTTTTGGCAAGGCAATTGGGGTTAAGTGACTTACCCAGGGTCACACAACTAGTGAGTGTTACGTTTCTAAGGCCAGATTTTAACTCAAGGCCTCCTGACTCCAGGACTGGTGCTCTATCCACTGTGCCAGAGAAAACCTTTTTAAATACTTCAAGATAACTACTGTATCTATCCCCTATTCCCCTCCACCACACATCTCCTCCTTCCAGACTAAATCTCTCTCTTCTCTTCAAATCCCAATCAATTCTCATTTGGCATCATTTCAAGGCCTTGAAACATCTTGATGCTCTCCTTTGGACATTCTCCAGATTATCAGTGTTTTTCCTAAAATGTGGTACACAGATCTGAACATATCTGAACTCTTAATGTGGCCTGGGATTACATTAGCTTTTCTGGCTGTCATGTCCCTGTTGACTTTTATTGATCTTAGAAATCCTTAGAGTCCTCAGGGAATTTTTCAGACAAATTCCTGTTTAACCATGCCTTCACATCTTGGACATAGGTACTTGTACTTATAAAGTTGATTTTTTAACCCAGATGTAAGATTAGATACATTTACCTCTATTATATTTCATCTTATTAGATCTAGCCTATCAAGATTTTGGACTTTGACTTGGTAGCCTAAACATACCTGCCACCTCTCCTACTATTGTGCCATTTGCAAATTTGATACATTTTATATCATCACTTTAAAAAAAGCCATCATTGTCACTTCCCAATACTACTTTCTATCATAGTACCCTTCCGTGGCATCCAGGGCCATTTTTAGTCATCCAACACTCTATATCTTGCTACTAGAGTCAGATAGTTCTGGAAGAGAAAATGGAACTGATAATTTTGCACAGCCCTCCCTCACTTTAATCACAAAGGCATCACCATTCTGATGTCAGGGTACTCTTCAAGAACAAAGGAAAAATAAAACTTTTCCTTGGAATGAAGAGAAATGGGTAAGTGAAACAGACAGACATATCAGCTACGTATGACATCCCTCTACCAGGCCTTGATAAAATGTTAAACAGCTGAGGGGCAAGTACAGATCATTGAGGTAGACCTCAATCCAAACCGACACAGAACTGTTAATGAGTCTTTGAGTCTAGCCATTTAACCAATTCTGAAACTATTTACCTGAAACTATATTCTAGCCCACGTATCTCCATCTCATCCACAAGGAAAGCACAAGAAACAAGTCAAATGCTTTGCTAAAATCGAGGTAAATTCTATCTACAGCATAGTCTTGATCTATCTGTACAATAACACTTTTAGGAAAGACAATGAGCTTGAGTAGGAATAACTGGTTCTTCATGAAACTATGATCATTGCTTCCTTTTCTGGATGTGCACTAACCATCTCTTTAATAGCCATTCTGGAATCCTACCAGGAATTTTAGCCAAGCTCATTGATCCAAAGTTTGCACACTCTAATATCTTCCTTTAGAGACAAATCAAGACAATTCCTGGCTTTTTCCAGGCTTAAAGCCATTCTCCTGTTCTGAACGATCTTCCAAAGATCACTGACTATGGCTTAGTAATCACACATATATCAGTTCTTTTACTATCTCCCAACTTATCATAAGTTCCAATTCTATGTTAGTCTTTTTTTCTTTGTCTTTTCTTTTTTTTTTTGTCCTTCCCAGTTAAAAAGTTGCTCTCATTGGAAGAGAAAATAGAAATAAAACTGGAGTTGGATGATTCTTCCTTCTCAGGAATAAATACAACAATAAATACAAACTAAAAATACAACTGAACTATTGATCATAATAGTGCCTACAGAGCACAAGCTCTTTACCTTCTTTGTAACCTCTTCTTTACTCCACTTATAGCTATTAAATATATTTTGTTGTTCTTAGTGATCCTTACCAGGCTCAACTCAGTTTTATTCAGAGTTTTAGTGCCTCTTTTCTGGTAAGACTCAAGAAATCAATACAAAAAAAAAGTACTAATGGAATTTGGTATCAGAGATTCTGGGTTCAAATTATAAGGAATATATAAGTCTAAGGAGCCTAGCTGGCCTCTGAGATTCTTTCTAGCTCTACATTTATGATACAATGCTCTGCCTTTTTTTGTTTGTTTTATTTTGTTTTTTATCTATTCACCTCTTGCTATAGCTTCCTCCTTCTAGTCTCTCGATCCTTTAATTCACAAACCTGCCCAAATAATCTTCTGAGGATCCAGGTCTGACACATTTTCCTTCTCAAAAATCCTTCAATGGCTCCCTATTATTAACATTGTACAGGACTCTCTAATTTGGTGTTCAAGACCCTCTACTCACTCACTTCTCAACTTTATTTCACACTGCTTTTCTTCATATACTCTTTGCTCTAAACAAAGTGCTCTAATTCCCTGACCTGGTCTTCCCCTTCCCCACCTCCATGCATTTGTGCAATTCATCCAACATACTTGGGGTCAGACTCCCCTTGGTGAGACCATTCTCTCTGTCTCCTTGATTGAGCTGAATATCACTGCTAGCCAAAGATTTCTTCTACTTGTATACTCTTTGGTCTATTTTAGTTTATATTCCCTAATTGTTGTTTGCTGTTTACTTTGATAAAGAGGTATATTAACTATTCATGATGGTCTTTTGTATAACTCGTGTTTGTTGGGAAGAAGAAAAACTGATAAAAGTAAGCTAAGTATTACCCTTCTATTATGAGTGATCAGGAAGTATCTTTCATCCTGGACTTAAAGTATCACTCCACTAGATTACCAATATTTGAGGTGTGGTGGATAGATATAATCCCTGTGCAATATTTCTCTTATATAGGCACAGCTAGTTGGCATAATGGATAGGGTGCCAGGCCTGCAGTCAAGAAGACCTGAACTCAAACCAAGGCCCTAAATGCTAGGTTGAAGAATTTGGATGTTATTTAAATTATGGGAAAGTGATGGCTTTCAGGTAAAGGCAAGTGTGTGTGTGTGGAGGGAAGGTCATGTGATGAAAAGAGCAGGAAAACAAATCTGGCAGCAACAATGAAGGATGGAATGGAGGGGAAGAAAGGAGAAGTATTTTTTATTTTTTGTTGTCTCTCACATCTCACTCTTCTTAAAGGTCACTCCATGTAATGAACAGCAAGTCCAAGCAATTCTGGCATCAGGACTGACTTTGCCAGAGTTCTGTGTCCACATTCAGTTTGGACACAACTGATGCCGATAATGAAGTCAATTAATCTGCCCTAGAGACCACACTGATCAAAGTGAGCTTAAAGGATACAGGTTTTAGAGCTGGGAAGACCTCTCTTGCTATAGATTTGGAAGTAAAGCCCAGAGTGGCTGGTTTGCCTAAAATCATAAAATAATAAGTAGCAGGTATTTAACCCAGGCAGTTAAAGGCTGAAGATCTAGTGCTCTTTCTGCCACCTTATAGGGCTGCTCCCACAAGTCACTTGCACTACTTAAGATAGGCTGGGCATTGCCCAGGAGGACAGCTCTGCAAAATTCTATACTTCCTCATGAGGGAACATTCTTTCCTTCCTCTCTTCCTCTCTCCCTTCCTTTCCTTTCTTGCTTCTTTCCTCCCTCCCTTCCTTTCTCCCTCCCTCCCTCCCTCCCTTCTTCCATTCCTCCCTCCCTCCCTTCCTTGTTCCTTCTCTCCCTTCCTTGCTCCCTCCCTCCCTTCCTCCCTCCCTCCCTCCCTCCCTTCCTTCCTCCCTCCCTCCCTTCCTCCATCCTTCCTTTCCTTCTTTCCTTCCTTCCTTCCTTCCTCCCTCCCTCCCTTCCTCCATCCTTCCCTTCCTTCTTCCCTTCCTTCCTTCCTTCCTTCCTTTCTTCCTTCCTTCCTTCCTTCCTTCTTTCCTTCCTTCTTTCCTTCCTCCTTCCCTTTCCTTTCCTTATGAGCAATCAGGATGTGTCTTTTATCTTGGGCCCAAAGTACTGAAGTATAGTGGATAGATATCATTCTAGCCCAATATCCCTTTTATATAGGACTAGCTAAATGGTGTAGTGGATAGAATCTCTCACACACATGGGAAGGGCAGCCTTGGCCCAGAGCCCTCACTTACAATTAATACCTATGCAACTGAAGGCAGGAAAGCTTCCTCAGAAACAGGGAAACTAGGAGGCTGGAGGCCTTTTCCTGTCTTCTATGTCTCCCTCCTCATCCAACTCTAATGGTTTAGTTTGAATATGGTATTTAGCTAGGTGGCACAGTGGATAGAGAGCTGAGCTTGGAGTCGAGATGACTTGAGTCCAAATCTAGCATCAGGCACTTAGCTGTGTGACCCTTGGCCAATCATTTAACTTTATTTGCCTCACTTTCCTCATCTGTAAAATGAGATGGAAAAGGAAAGGGCAGCTATCTCCAATATCTCTGCCAAGAGAACCCCAAATGGGATCACAAGGTGTCAGACATGACTGAAATGAGTAAACAACAACAACAGAATGGATCAATATCTGGTCTAGTGTCTGGCCCACCCCTTTTCAAAGACAACTATAATTTCTGCCTTTGGGGAATAGGTGGAGGACCATTGCCCACATAACAGGGATGGTGTTCTTGTGGTCATGTCCAACTCTTTGTGACCCCATTTGGGGCTTTTTGGGGGCAAAGAAAGTAGAATGGTTTGCCATTGTCACACAACTGAGTAAGTGTCTGAGGCCAGATTTGAAATTGGGTCTTCTTGATTCCAAGCTCAGCTCTCTATCCACTGTGCCACCTAGCTAAATACTATATGCAAACTAAACCATTAGAGTTGGATGAGGAGGGAGACATAGAAGACAGGAAAAGGCCTCCAGCCTCTGAGTTTCCCTGTTTCTGAAGAAGCTTCCCTGCCTTCAGTTGCACAGGTATTAATTGTAAGTGAGGGCTCTGGGCCAAGGCTGCCCTTCCCATGTGTGTGAGAGATTCTATAAGCCACAGCAACCTCTCCCTGTCTCTAAGTGCTCTGGGTTCTGAGACCTAGGCAGAATGATGGTTTATTGTGCTTAGAATTCCCCTCCCTTCAGTGCTGGGGTTCTCCCCTCCCCTCCTGGCTGGGGGGATATTTTTGGCTTCTCTGGACTTGCCAATTGGGTGATAGTCAGCCGATTCATTTCCCACAGCATACAAAGTGGTCCTTTTATTACTAGGGCTTCCTGGCCCAGGTTCCCCCCCCTTCTGCCTCCCACCTGCTGTTTAAGCTGTTCTGCCAGCTAATGCCACACAACTAAAGCCTTTCAGGTGCTCTGGAGGAAGGGAAGGATCTCATTGAGAATAATTCTTGCTGGGACCCAAGGGAGGTATGGGGTGCAAGGGGTCATAGGTAGGAGGAGGAATTGTTTCCTGTTCCTCCCTACCCCCCAGCCTTAGAACATATTCCCTGTCCCCTTTCACTTCTTCATTGTCTACACCACTCCCTGCAGAATCCCTCCCTGGCTACAATGCTCCAGGCTAGAACCTTGAAACTCACCCCCTCCACACACACACACACACCCCTTGGAATTTGTATTATTACACTTTCAATCAACACTACAACCCGTAGCACTTAACGTTTCCTGTATCTCAGTGTCTTTTCTTCCCAACTCAACTGAGAGCACTTACTGCCTGTCCCATTCATTCATCTGGCCTTTAATTGCACACAGGCTTGGAATGCAATTTAACTCTTTCATGTATGAAAATCTTATCTCCCTCAGCCAGACTGTGAGCTCTCCAAGGTAACAGACTGACTTCAATTCCCATTAGATTGTAAGCTCCTTGAGGGAAGGGACTATCTTTTGATTCTTTTTGTGTCTTCACTATTGAGTAGTGAGAGAATGGTTTAAAATGGGCAGAAAGGGATCTTTAAATGCATAAGATTGGAGCTCAAAGGTTCCTTAGGGATTATCTAGTCCAATCTACTCATTTTACAGAGGAGGAAACAGAAACTCAGAGAGAGGGAAAATCATTTGTCCAATGTCAAAGACAGAATCAGGCCAAAGAAGACCAGAATCAGGATTCCTGATTAGTCCAAGGCACTTTCTACTACTACTCCAAGCTCTCTCTGTAATGCAGTGTTTCCCCTTTCCTGGAAGCACTGAAGAAAGGCATTTCTGGCTGGATAGTGCTAGCAGCTTCTCAGGAAGATCCTTCTTGGAATGATTTCCCTTGATGACCTTTCACAGCTGACAAGCTGTTTCAGTGGCAAGGACATGTCCCCCAAGTCTCTGCCAAGAAGAGGATAGCTGAGGCCATGCAATCAATTGTTTTGATGTCTTTAAAGGAATGCAAGAACTCCCTCCCTTTTGCTTTCAGATTCCCCATTTGGAAACTTCAAGCCCTCCTCATTCAATGTTCCTCTGGGGTTTTCTCTGCTCCAAAAGTCCCAAGGACTGCCACCATGACAATGTCACCATGAAGCTAGAGAGTTTAGGGGCCACTGCCCCACTCCTCCCCAGGAATCCATTCAACATAGAATACAGAAAGGAAACCCAGAGGCCATAGGGAATTAGGTTGTGATAAGGAGAGCATGCCTAGAAACAAATATCCTCTTGGCTGAAATCCTTGCTCTCTGCCATCCATCACTCTGTGTACACTACAATTTGAGAGTTTCTAGCAAAACTATGGGGGATGGAGAACCCCAGTAGGGATTCATTTCAATGCTTATTTGAAAAACAATCTCCACTCTAACACATTTAACTAGTGGTCATCCAATTTCTGGCTAAAGACTTCCATTCAGGAAAGGGAACCCACTAATTTTTTAGGCTACCCAGTCTACTTACAGGAAATCCTTTTTATAGATGAAAAAACTGAGACAAACAGGTTCAGTGACTCACTCACACCACTGGTAAGAGGCAGATTTGGACTTATGAAGATGAGTCTTCCTTACTCCAAGCCTGGAACTTTAAGCCACAGCATTACATAGGTGCTCTGAGACTAGTCCTCTTTAACCTTATCTCTCATTATTTGCTTATGCAAAGTAGGTGCTGTAGCTGAACTGACTGTCCCCCAAAAAGAAAAGCATAGGAACTGCACCTATAAGCTCAATGATGTAAGAAACTTCTCGGTTAAGAAAATCCCTCCTACCAATGTTGGTCTGCAAATGCCCAGTAACTTATAGTCTTCAAGTGTTTCCTGGAAACATTGAAGGGTTAAAGTGACTTGCCCAGAGTCACCCAGGTCAGAGGGAAGACCTGAACTCAAGTCCTTCTGACTCAGCAGCCAGCTCTTTCTCCTCCACATCACAGCTCCATCTCATCCCTTAAGATAAAGTTTGTAATTTCCTACCTCTTTATTTCTCCTGATCATAATCTTCTCTATCTCACAGGAAGCTTCCCTTGGCTATTCCAACCATTGGGGATCTCTCCTTCCTCATGATTGTGACCTATACTGATCATGTGTGAACTCTATACTGATCATGCACAGTCAGGGATTACATCTCCCAGAGCACAGGACCTCAAACAGAGTAGGTGCTCCATAAAGGTTAGTTCATTTATCATACTTTAAGTTTAATAAATGATTATTAAGGAACTATTATGAGCAAGGAGTTGTACCGGGCATATTGTATTGGAAATAGGAAGATGCAATTATGCTGTGCCTGCCCTCGAGGAGCTCACATTCCCCTTTTTTAGTTGAGAATCTATGGAAGTTATAGCCAGAAGAGGACAATTTTCAGGAAGAAATTGATCACCAGTCACAGCTAAATACTTCTCACAGACAGCCACATTTCCCCCAGCGAGTAGGCAGTGAAAACAGCAAAGTTGAGATTTAAACTGGGGCTATTTTATCCCAGATCTTTCCACGAAACGATATTACCTCTCTCTCCCTGTTCCGAGTCCTAACCTTCCTGCCACTGAAAGTAATTACACTTGGCTTCTTCCCTGTGAGCATTAGATCCAGGTCCAGGGGATGGGGGAGTATTCCAGAGAGAATGCCGAGAAAAAGAATTTGTTGTACTAGTTATGTCACTGAAGTGCTTTTCTTGTGCCTTCTCAAGGTGAGACAATGACCTTGAGTTCCCAAAAGGCTAAGCTAGCAAGGTGCCAGCTCCAGCAGGCCTGACCAAGCCATAGAGGCTTTATGTGTGGGACTACATAAGATCAGCCTCTCTTTTGGCTATAACTGCTTACAAAAGTAAGATGCGAAGAGCTTTAGTCAGAGGAGGCAGAGCCTGAGCTGATAAAACAAGGTCCTAGGAACCCAGAGAAACGCAGCTTGCATAAACGCTTGTACTTAGGCTTCCCTGTGAGGTGCACAGGCACCCTCCCTCCTTGACCTACTAGAGAGCAGAGACAGAATCAGTTTTCAGCCCCTGCCCCAGTGAGAAACAATATTCTAATGTGTGGTGGGCCCCTGGGATTTCCTTAAGGAGGCCCTTGATTTCAGAGCTTGCTTGCAGCCTGGAGTCCGAAGACTTCAGGCCTCCTTTCCTAGGCCAGGCTACCCCTGCATCATGCACAGAGGCAAGGCAACCCTGGGAGCTTGGTGCAATGCATCTAGAGGGTTGCCATAGTATTAAGGCCAACCCTCAAGGACTTCTAGTCCCCCTGATGCTTCTGCACAGCCTCTTTGCTGTGAGTCCAGGAGATTCGGACTAGGGAACACATCTGACTACAAGCTCTGGCTGCATGTGGTTAGGATGAGAGCTAGGAGGAAGGGGAAGGAACAGGATGTGTTCTATGTTTGGAAAACAGCAAAGAAAATAGGAACAGAAGGTATAGAGGCAATGGAAGTGACACTGTGCCAGAAATTCCCAGTTTTCTGCTACTGGCTTGCTGTGTGACCTTAGATAAATCTTTCCCTCAATCTGGGCCTCAGTTTCCTTATCTGCAAAACAGGAATAACAAGCCCTGCTCTGGCTGATTCCCTGGGTTCTAATGAGGATTACAATGAAAGCTGGAAGGGCTTTGTAAAATTGGGAACAAATGTCATGTCACGTTACTGTTATTAGTAGGTGAATTCTTTTACTCTTTCCCTTTTGAACCATAGCAACTTCTTCCTCCCACTTCTGAAGGATAAGGGAGAAGAACCCTGGAAGAGACTCGGGTGTGAACTTTGAATGAATGAACTACCTTCTACCTAGCAAAAAAGGTACCATCTCAACGCATGCTCACAGGAGGCAAGAAGATGAGGTGTGTGTGAAGGGGAAAATCTTAGAATTGAGAGAGACCTTAGGGGTCTTGTGGTCCAACCATTCACCTGTTCATGCAGCCTCCAATGACAGAGTTCTCACTTATGCTCTGAGAGAGCCCCGTTCATTGTTGGGTAGTTTTTGGTTAGGAAGTTCTTACCCCAGCAAACTGAAATTTGGCAAATGCCATTCATTGCTCCATTTGGGGCCAAGAAGAATTAGTCTAATCCTTCTTCCTTGTGACAGCCCTATCTGTATCTGAAGACCATCATCTTGCTTTTAAGTGTTCTTTTTCTCCAGATTAATTATCCTAGTTCCTTTTACTTTTATCCTTATATGAAACTGATTCTAATTTCTTTCTTAAGGAGAAAGTGTTCCTTCCTCAGGACGATCAATCGACATTTATTAAGCATTTATTATGTGCCAGGCATTATGCTCAGCATTGGGAATAACATTTTGGTTTGTCATTGTTTCTGTAACAATTATGACAGAACAACATTACAAGAGTGAGCTGGCCATGGGATCATAAATTTATGGGTCCCTCGGAGAAGTTTTAAGCGACTTGTTTAAGATCACTCATATAGTAAATGACAGAAGTGCTTAAATTCAATATCTCTGGTTCTACACTGTAAAACACTCACCCACCTATATCCTTTTCTCCAAACTAGAGGGTACTGAACCCTCTCTACCAGCCAAGCCATTCTGGGAAATGGTCCCAACCCTCTCCAGACACCCCCTGCTCTGTGATGATACTCCAAATGGTAGAGGATAGATCATCAAGATGGAACTCTTTGGGCTCAGAGATGGCCAGAAGCTCTGGGAAGTTTTGGTGCCAAGCTTCTCTCTACAACTGGCAAGTGTGTTATCCACCAGATGGAAATCCCTTGGTGACCTTGGCCACTGATGCTCCATTCTGGAGCTGATAAAGTCATCAAGGCTTGAAGTAGAATCCTACATAACAGCCTAAGGTTTCAATTTTTATAAGACCCTTGGTTGGGAAAGAAAATCAAATCTCAAAGCCAACCTTTTTACCTTCTAAGAGGCATCTCGTCTTAAGCACTTTCAGATTCCTTACATACGGAGAAACACAGAGCATGATCACAGGATCCCAAATTTAGAACTAAAAGGAACTTAGAGGCTATCTAGTTTTCCTCCCTCATGGAGGAGATGAGGAAGCTGAGACCCAGGGAGTTAAATGATTGGCCTGATGATTTATAGGACATAAGTGTCAGAGGAGGAATTTGAATCCTTAGAATCCTCTGAAAACCCAATTCCAATATATCATGCCATCTCCCTGATAAGTGATTGAAGGGGAGCTGATGGTTGGATCTAGTCTAACAATATCATTTTTTCAGAAGAGAAAATTGGGGCCCAGAAAGAGAAGCAATTTGTTCAGGTCGCACAGCAGCGTCAGGATCAGAATTTGGACCTCTTGATTCTCCATGTAGTGTTCTTTGTTTTATGCCACAAATGTCTCTTCTGGACAAGTCCGTCCCTACAGAGTATGGGGTAGCTAGGAGCTAGTCAGTCTGCATATTTGTTCCCCAACATGTGCATCCTAGGAAAAGCAGGTTATAAGGAACTTGACTGGCAACCTTGAGGAGAGCAGCTTATGGAATTTGGATAAGGAGTGAAAAGGAGAGGAAAAGACCCATTTGTTCCTTTGCCTTGATGACAGGGGGTTGTAAAAGAGTGATGTGATCATGCTTAACTTACTTTACTTCTCTAGGTCTTATTTTTCTTGTCTGTAAAATGAGAATACTGCTATTTGGCAAGATGTACCCTCTCAGAATTATGACAAGGAAGGATAGCTAGATGGTACAGTGGATAGAGCACCAGTCCAGAAGTAAGGAGAACCTGAGTTCAAATTCAACCTCAGACACTTACTCTAACTAACCCTAACTGCCTTGTCTCCACTCCCCCCCCCAAAGAATTATGACAAGGAACATAGTGTTAGAGTGATGCAATGGATATGAATTACCTTGTAAATTGTGAAGTGCTATAGAAATGTATTATTAAATTAAGATTTGCAAAACACTTCACATATATAGATGAATAAGTTGTCCTATGAGAAATTAAAACTCAAGGCTTTCTTACTCCAAGTCTAGCACTCTACCCAGTATACCACCAAAGGCACCCACCATAAAATTAATAACAACAATAATAAATTAGATTCCCAACCTTCTTTGAATTGTAAGACAGAGAAGATAAAACAAGGGATAGGAGGAACCTTGAGTACTCAACTGATCTTTAAACATATTCCTAAGATACATCAAATTTCTCTCTTAGGAGCTTGAGGGAGGTGGTAATTTCACAGCTCCTCACAGGGAACCACTTTTATATAAGACAATTCCTAAGCTCTGGAAGTTTGCTTCTCTTATCTAACTGAAATCTTCCTGCATTAGTTTTAGGACACATCCCCTTATTTAGTGCTCAATTATAGCGAGATTGGCACACCACCATCTTAGAGCCAAGGGCATATTGGGAGAAGAAGGAGGAGAAATGTTTTCCTGAACAAATTCCTATGTCTTGATTTGAACTCCATCATTCCCAACATGGAACTTGTCTATTATTATGAAATCACTCCTCATCCTCTTCTCTGAACTAGGAAATCCTAAATCTTTCCACTTCAGAATGTTATCCTGGGATGGAATCCAATTTCTCTGACCTTTTGATCTTGAGTTCTGGCCATTAACCATGCCATTTATTAACTCAACCAAATATTTACCAAACATCTATCACATATCCCCAGAGTAAGGGGGAAGGGCAGGGGAAATACAAGAGAAATAAGTTTTACAGACACAGTTCTTGTCCTCAAGGAGCACAGTAAACTGTTATACTTGGCTAAAGTCAAGCATTCAACAAGGACCACATGTGGCCAGGAGAGTATCCTTTCTTCCTTCAGCCCTCTGTGGAGAGACAGCTCCCAGCAGGCTACTCTCAGGGGCAGATTATGACAGCAGCCTGATACTTTACTTTGCTACTAGTTGAGTATGTAATTTTGGGAAATCAAATCCCTTCTCTGGTCTTTAGTTTATTACTTAGTTTATTATTTATCAATCAATAAAACATCTATTAAGCACCTACTACATGCTAGGCACTATGCTAAACACTGCGGATACAAACAAAGCTAAAAGACGGTCCCTGCTTTCAGATAGCTCACACTCTAATGGTGGTGAAAACAAGCAAACACATCATGTACAAATTAGCTTTTTACAGGATGAATTGATATAATTAACAGACGAAAAGCAATAGAATTAAGAGGAATTGGGAACTATGTCCTAAAGTAGGTAAGATTTTAGCTAGGACTTTAAGGAACCTAAGAAAGCCAGGAGGTAGAGATGAGGAAGAGAATTTCAGCTATAGAAGAAAGCTAAAGAAAATACTCTAGAGCTGAGAGATCTTGTTCATGGAACTTTTATGCAAAGTTCATTTATTCAAAAACTCCTTTAATAGCTGCCTACTATCTGTGCAAAGTGCACTGTGCTTTGCTTTGAAGAAGATAAAAAGATGAAGAAAACAAAGGCCCTGTTCTCAGGAAGTTCATAACCAATAAGACATAAACACAGTTAACTATAATTGAACCAGAATGAGGAAAGTACATAAAAAAGTAGAAAATGTTCTACATTCACAAGTAAGGGAATTGGTCTGAATAATTGTGGAACCCCCTTCTTTAAAAAAGTCTCTGGAATTAAGGCTGGACCCACACCTAACACCGAATACCAAGATAAGATCTAAATGGGTTCATGATCTAGATATAAAGAGTGATATTATAACCAAATTAGAGGAACATAGGATAGTTTACCTCTCAGACCTGTGGAGATGGAATAAATTTATGTCCAAAGAAGATTTGGAACTCTTAATTGAACACCAGATAGATAATTTTGATTATATGAAGTTAAAAAGTTTCTGTACAAACAAAACTAATGCAGACAAGATTAGGAGGGAAGCATCAAACTGGGAAATCATCTTTACATTTAAGGGTTCTGATAAAGGTCTCATCTCTAAGATATATAGAGAATTGTCTCATATTTATAAGAATTCAAGCCATTCTCCAAATGAC
>JAJPUD010030539.1:0-13117 GCA_023553655.1 Myrmecobius fasciatus | reverse complement strand
TAGGTCTTCAGTCCCAGATGGGTCACAATCCCACCTGACCCTTGGCTGGCCCTGAAACTCCAGCACTACATGGAAGTACAGATTTAAAGAGGAGGTTCATGGGTCAGTAGAGTTTGTGAGATTGCCCCAAGAGTTTTCACCCGCCAAGTCTAAAGGGAATCCCTCCAGAGAGGAATCTCTGATACTCACACAGAATTGAAGAGGTAGGCACGGCCCTGGCTGCCCTGGAAAGACTGGAGAAAAGCAAATAAGTCACAGTTACTGTCATTTCTGGGGCTTTCAAGTTCCCTCCTGAGTACAATCCCTGGGACTAACAGAGTTCCCCATTCCTTAGGCAGGTTACCTTGGAGATGAGGTCATCGTGGTTGGCCAGGTGTGCCCGACAGTGGGCACAGCTATACCTTCGGTGACAGTCATCCAGATAAGCTTGGAAGGTTTTGGGCTTAGAGATCCGAACCATGGTGGGGGCTGGGGGTAGTGGCCCCACCCGGGGAGGGGACCACGGTGAGCAAAGGGAGCCCAGAGCCTAGAAGATCATGAAGAAGCATCAGGATCGTGGCCCTCATCTCCTACCCCAAAGTTCTCTAATCTTCTATACAGTTTCTCTTTCCCTCCCAGAACCAAACACATCTCATCTAGCTGGTGTCCGACTTCTCCCCAGAGCTAAGGCTGTCTCAGATGTTACACTTAGCTCTCTGCTTTCCCTGGAGCCAGGTTGCCTCCCTGGGGAAGGAATGTTGCTCAGCCTGGGTTCAGTCAAAGTATCGATTTGACTCATTGCCTTGAGACCTCAAGTTGCATCACAGGGGAAACTGAGGCTGGGAGAAGTGACTCAGCCGTCCAGAGCCTCCACGCGGGCCCAGATAATCCACTGGGTTCTGGAAGCTGGGCCAAGACTCAATATATCGGAGGGAAACCCGAAAGGGAAGAATTAGCTGGAGGGGACCCGCTGGGGGGGAAGTAGTCTTGCTTTGTAAAAACTGCGCAGCTGGGAAGGGGGAGGGGAAGGGGTGCACAGGTCTGACGCTGCAAGGGTGAGCACCCCAAGAGTCTGGATCTTCCTGGGAGGCTTTGGCTTCGGGGTAGCCTCAGCCTTTCCAGGGAGGGGGAGGGCTGCAGAAGGGAGGGTGCCTGGGAGCTCAGATTGGGGGGCTAGGAGCACAGGCATCGCTCGGGGGGGACCGATGGGCTCTGGGAGGGTGATGGGCCTCACCTAGGTGCACGGAGGGGCCCGGTCCTCCGGGGTCTGGGGTCGGGTGGTGGGGCGCTCCGCAGCCGGGGCGCTGTCCCCACGCCCGGGGTTCGCAGCCGCGACTTGTTTACACCGAGACCAGCTGCGGCCGCTGTGAAGTCTCCCTCCTCCCTCCCTGCACTCTCCCGGCGGTCGCCGCGGCCAATCAGGACGTTCTATGTAAATGAACGAGAGCGTCACGCATCCGGGAGCGTTCTAGCCCCCAGCCCTCGCCTCACTCTCTCTGCCCCTCTGCCTCGGGCTCTTTCAGTCTCTGGTGGCGTCGGAGCCCACGGCTGATCGCCTCCGGAAATGCGGCGGAGTCTGGGGCTGGGTTTAGGGCAGTAGGTGCGTAGGGCACCCAGCATGCCGACCCTCTGAAAACAAAGGAGCTCCGAGTCCGGGCGGGGCTTCGCCGCGCTCCGCCCTCCCTTCCTCTCCGCAGCCGCTGCCGTCTCGAGCGCCGGGCCTCCTCGATGCTGTAACAAAGTTTCCCTGCCCGCCCCCAAGGCCGGGGAGCCGGCGCTTTGATTGCCTTTGGCCCGCGGGTCCCCATCCTGGCCCTGGAGCTATCCATCCAGCCTCCCGAATCCCCCTCGGCACAGGGGGCGGGGCCGCGACTCCCAAGGGTTGCTCCCCCTTCTTTTCCCTAGGCTGCGGCCTCAAGTCCGGCATGCCCTGGGGCGCAAGGAGGAAGGAATCTCGTCTCCGGCATTCCGGGGCTGCTGGTCGGAAGCTTGCCTCGGGCCCTGAAGTGACACTGGAGGAGTGGAATTTGGAGGCGGACGCCCTACGGTGCTTCCTCTCCCCCACTCCCAATCCCATGTCGCCAGTCCCGGCCTACCCTCTAGAGGTCACACCACCTGGAAGAAAGTATTGATTCCTCGACTGGGCTGGGCCAGAAAAGCTGGGAGTGGCACCAGAAAGTACACTTGCTCTGAGGGTCAGGAATGTGGCCCGACCAGAAGCCCAGGACTGTCCTCCCTTCATCCCCAACCCCTTCCTCAATAAAGACGCTTGACTCAGTAAGAAAACTTTTATTGGGGAATAAAGATGAAAGGCAGCGGGGAAGGAGTAATCCTGCTCGTGAAAGAGTTTTAAGGGAGATCTTGAAAACTTGCGTGATCTGATGCTGAGCAAAATCAGCAGAATTACATATACAAGATGGTCACAAAATAAAGGAAAACACCACCAAAAGATTTTTTTTATTAAAGCTTTTTATTTGCAAAAATGTATGGGTAATTCTTCAATATTGACCTTTACAAAGTTTTCTGTTACAAATTTCCCCCCTACTCCCCACCCCTCCCCTAGATGGCAGGAAATCCACTACGTGTTAATTATGTTAAAATACTTGACAAATCGCATATATGTATACATATTTCCACACTTATTGTTGCTGTGCAAGAAAAATCAAGTCTACAAGAAAAAAAAATCAGAGAAAGGAAACACAATGCAAGCAAACATCAATCGAGAGCATGAAAATATGTTGTGGTCCACATTTCATATCCCTCTCTCTGGGTCTATAATGGCTTTCATCACTGAAAAATTGGAAATGAACACCAAAAGATTTAAAGAATCCTGATTCATGTGTTCATATCCACTTGTTTAAGAGAACTCAATTTTGAAATATATTTCTTGACTCTCAGCAGAGAAATGTTTAAAAAAACAAACACAAGGCATATGTTTTCAGACAACCAACCAGTTGATACAAATCAGTTTTTTTTTTTTTTTGCCTGATTCCTGGGGAAATTTCTATTGTAGTGGAGCTGAAGAATCACTGGAAAGTGACAGTAATGTATTCAACAAAATATTTAAAAAGGAAAAAAAATGTAGAGATCCTTGACCCAGTTAGCTCTCTGAGTCACCTGTCCAAGTTGTTCTCCTTAGGTTTCTGGGGATGGTTGTCCAGGTAATGTCGAAGGGCAGTGGGGTAATCTGTCATGACCCCTGTGGCTCCCAGCTCATATGCTTCTTCAAAATCGGATTCCTTATTAAGGCACCAAAATACCACCTAAAGAGTAGATATAAAATTGGGAAAGTGCTTTGTTTTCCCAGAAATCCTCCACTTATCAAAATTACCCATTCCTTCTCCACCTCCATAAAGACTTCTTAAAGCCTCCTCAGAACTCCTATAATTACTTCTATTTACCTGTACCACTTGCCAAAAATAACATACAATTCTATCTTTTCATATGTGTGACTGCTCCTGGGTGTAGGGACTGGCAGACATTGTGGAGTAGCTCAAACATTTCCTAGATATGACTTTGGGCAAGTCATTTTTGATCTCTTTAAATCTTGGGTTCTTTACCCAGTAAAATTGAGATAAGAAGATTTATACTATCTATCTTACAGAGTTTCTAAGAAAAATGGTTTGAAAACTAAAGCATAATGGAAACTCAAATGTGATTTTTTTTTTTGCTTCCTCTTTCCTCTTTAGCAACTAACACAGGACTGAGTAGACATGATATATTCTGAAATATTAGTTGACAAGTATGGCTGAACTCACTTGTATCCCTCTTTCTTCAAGATGCCTGATTAGACTTCTCCTCATGATTAGCCTGAGAAAGAAGCAATATTATTAGACAACAGAGGTCCCTAGGTTGAAGCAATGCCTAACCCATCCTTCCTTGCTCATCTTACCTCTTAGTTAAGGCTGCTGCCAATCTATTCAAAGCAGAGAATCGAAATGGGAAGTAGGTCCTAGTTCAATAGATGAAATCTGATCAGTCAATTAGGCCTGGCTTTGAGATACTGTTCAATTTCTTCCTCAGTCCCATCACCCCATGATTATAACTGTCCTCATTATTATCAGTATCACAAGAGAAGGGGGAAGAGACGTCCCAGAGACCCCTCACCCCTTTGTTCTATGTGTCCTGTCCCTTTCCCAAGGCCAGAGCCTAGTCTAACAGCCCCATTACCTGTTGATGATGGTGGGCAGGAAGCACAGCAGGAATTTCTCACGGATGGAAAAGAAAGGCAACAGTCCCAAATAGTACATCAATACCAACCAAACGACTCGGAGTGCAGTGAAAGAAGTTGGCATTTCGGGATTCTAGGGGAGTCAGGAAGGTCAGTGCCAGAGGGGCAAGAGAGGAAAGGGAAATCCAGGCTTATCTGAAGGAGAATGGCAAGCAGGGCCTTCCAGGAAAGAGGTGCTCAAGAATACAGGACAAGAGAATGCTCCAAGGATTACCAATACCTACATTATTAAGTCTAAACCCCAACTGTGTCCTCTCTATCCTGAGATTCAAGGCCTTTCATAATCTGGCCCCACTTGATTTTTTCTTTAATAGCCTAGTTTTTGTTCTCCAATTTATAACCCTCCTCTCCAGATAAGCCAGAGACTTCTCTTCTTCAGATGTCATGCTAACTTCTTTTGCTTAGCTTAAAGCACATTCTCTACCTGGAATGCCCTTTTTTTTTTTTCTGATGAAATAGAATGTTAAAATAGTAAGAGACCTTCAAGATTCTTTAGTCCAACCCCATTACAATGGATGATATAAACAGGATCAAAGAAATAACTTCTTTGCTATGACCACCCAGGTAGTAAGTGGCAAAATCAGGATTCTAACCCCAAATTTTACTGATTCCAAGTCACCTTTTAGGTGGCTCAGCAACTCCTCACTTGATGAAACCTTCCCTGATTAACTCTCCATCCCACAGGCAGCCAAAGTCTTTTTTTCTATGTGGCCTCTTAGGATCCATACATGTTGCTGTAATGTACAAAAAATCTGAAGGCCAAGGAAAGGAATGGCACTTCAGAAGCAGCTGTAGAATAAATCCAATCGATCTCATATAGTGTCTCCTGAAGAAGAGAGAAGTCCTTTGGAGAGGGAGTAGCAGAGAGCATAGGATTCCATGGGTAATGGGCAGATGGAATTAGGTAGGGTTTTGGGGTAATAGAAGAATAAGGAAATATCAGGAAGTGGGACACAAGGGAGTTTAGGGCAGAAGAGGTAACTTACAGCTGCACGGCATTTCTTCATGACAGAATTCTTTGTAGAGGCCCAGATGGTGATTTCATTTCTGCCAAAGTGCTTGACCAAGGCAGCGATCTGGGGGTGTGAGGGAAAGTCAGAGGGGCTTTCTCAGGCTCCTAAATCTTCCTCAGTCCCTAGCTCTCCCCATCCAGAGATCAATGTGCTGAACTTTTGAATTTCTCTTCTCCTATCCTCCCAACTGTCTTCAGCCTTTCAGTCTTACCTTGTTAATGAGTTTCTCATTTTCCACTTTCACTTCCACAGACATGGGTACTTGGGGAAACCTCTGGAAAACATCTTCTAGTACAACCATCTTTCGGTCTGATCCTTGTGCAAACTGGCCTATAGTCAAAGGGAAACAGTAGGTATGGAAAGGACAAAGGGATTATGGAGAAGAGATTGGAGGTCAGAGAGAAAATCAGAGATTACTAAGAGGATTGAAGATTTAAGAAGGGAGTATCAAAGAAAAGAGTAAGATCATAGTAAAAGGGAGGGTTGGGATCACAGGGAAGTCAGATATATGTCTAGGAATGAGGGCAGGATGTAAAAGCTAACTCTCTCCTCCCATCACACTGACTAAAGAGTGTAGGCTTGCTTATTTCTCCCTCCCTTCCCTACAGCAGTTCCCAGGGAATAGAGAAGGTAACTTTCACAGTAAACTGTCCCCAATCCAAGGTCCCTCTATTTCTCACCTGGGGAGAAGAACACTTCCAACTCCTCCCTGTAAAGAGGCAGGTCCTGGGGGGAGTGTAGGAAAGAAAGGGTTGATATCATGGGGAAACCAAGCTGGCAGAATGAAAGGGCAAAGATTTGAAGGACCTTGATTGGGGGGGAGGAAAGGGGGGGATCCTTAAGGAGATTCTGGGAGAAGACTGCAAAGTCTTAAATGTGGGGAAGGATTTATATAAGCATTCCACCTTATAGTCTACATCCTGAATATTCTTGTTTAGGCCACATTGTCGAAGGAGGTTCTCATCATGGGAGACAACAACTTGGCCATCCTGGGTCAGCTGGCAGTCCAGCTCAAAGAGGTCTGTTCGTTGAGTCATAGCGCTACGGGAATAAAAGGGTACAGGTCACTTTTGACCTATTATCTATGGGGCCTAGAGCCTAACAAGGAAACACTGACATCAGAGATCAAAGTAGAGGGGCAAACTCACTTCTCAAGGGCCTCCATGGTATTCTCAAGCCGTTCCCCAGAACCTATGTGAAGGGATGGGACATAAGTTTGAGCTCCCTTCTTCAGTTCCAGTTTCTCTGTGAATCACATTCCATTCCTCTGCACCACTTTGTTTTCTTGTTCCTCTAATCAATACCTGGTCTTGTCTTTTCTCCATACCACTCCTCCACCCTCCTAATTTCTTCTTTTTCATTCCCTAGAACTCGTTTCCTCTTTCTCCAATTCCATTCCTTCCCAAAGTACTTGTCTCTTTTCCCTATTCTTAGTCTTCACCCAATCCTATTCCCCAGAACCCAATTGAAAAATTGGATTCCTTTGAACCTGTCTCCCTGAACCATACTCTCCCTACCACATATTTAAGATCATCTCTTCCCTCCAATTCCATTCCATTCATCCTTTACAATAGTGTCAAACTCTAATAGAAAAAGAGTCCCTGCTAGCCACATATTGACTTAATTCTAAAACATAATCTTTTATTCCATTTCCTCCATATACTCCAGAACTTTTCATCCCTCTCTCTCCCCTTTTCCATTCTTGTCTCCTGGTCCCAAACTCATTACTGTTTATTCCTTGGAAGCAGTATCCTCACCCCCTCTGTGGGCAGCAAGTTGGCAGCGGAAGGCACGATGTCTAGGAACATGGAGTAGCTGAGGCCGTCGAAGGAAGAACAAGGAAAGCAAAGTATAGGCCCCCAAGGCAGGGAGGGCATAGTAGAGAAAGGAGCTCATGGTAGAGGCCGACATCAGGTGAGATGGGAGAGTCTCAGGCTCCAGCAGGAAGGGATTCCCCTCAGCTACCTCTCCAGCTTCTCTTCTGACTGCAGGTTTGCTCTGCCAGGGCTGCAGAAGGCTGCGGCTCCACCACGCCCCTAGGACCTGCTGAGCCTGCCACTGGCAGGAGGCCCAGCCGATAGGGCAGGAGCCAGGGCGGGACATCCTGGGACCTGGACCGCCCCAGGCCATGTCCCCACCCCCCTTCAGTCTCAGGCTGCCTTCCATCCCTAGGGACAGAGCAGAACTGGAACAGGAAAGCTCACCCTAGCATGCTTGCTCAGCGCCCCCTGCTGATCTAGAAGGTCACTGACCCAGAGCTCCCCTTCCCCCCCCTCCACTGGGTGCTCAGGGTCAGGTGCCTCCAAGCAGTTATGGGGTGTGTGTGGGAACAAATGGGAAACCCTTGAGTCACCCCCGTTCCAGTTAGACAGGAAATGGACAGGGTAAGAAGAGAGTGGGAGAAATGGAGAAAATGACCCCACTCCTTTTTAGGTAACAGGGCCCCTGCATGCATCTTTGGCTCTCCCAAACCCTTCCACCACCCCTACCCTACCCCAGGCCCAACTGTACCCATTCAAGTATAGTGGAGAAAGAATGGAGTCCAGCTAGCTGAGGTCACAGAGCTCTGGAGTCGGGAAGGGCTCAGGTTGTGGATAATTAAGCACTTTCTACTTCCTTACCATCCCCCATCCCCCAAAACTGGCCTAGGGCTGGTCGTCTCCAAAAAAGGCTCAGAATAGGTGATGAAGCCCTTAGAAGATGGCAGCAAATAGAGACACAGAGGCAGGGCATCCTGATACACATCTATATATTTATATATTAGATACAGATGCTGGGAGACAGGCATAGCCTCCCCTACAATACTGTAGAGTTGGCTGGCCAGCCTTTCCCTCCCACACACATTCACACACACAAGCAGCAGGGGCATCCCCTTCTAGGAAGGGTGAAGGAGCAGTGGGGTTAAATGTGGCAGCTTCAGGGGCACAAGCCCAGGGTCTCAAGGAAGGACCCCAGTTCCTCCCGCCAGACCTTTTCCTTTCTCCTCCATCTGAAAACTAGCCCTTGAGAATCAGGAATGTCCCACAGAGGTTAGAGAAGATCTGGGGGAGGGGCCAAACATGTGAAAGAGCCAGAACCCTTCCAACTCACAAACACATTCTTCAAGGTGCCTTGTAGGGATTAGAAGGCTGAGGAGCAGCACTAGCCCTTGAGAAAAGGCGCATGTGAAAGGAAATGGGCAAAGCAGCCTTGGGCTCCCTAAGCTAGGCTGAAGTGGGAAGGGGAGTGAAGGCTTCTGGGGCAGTGGTGAGCCAGCCAGGGGAGCAAAGGTTTGGTCCAAAACCCCCAGCTGCAGAAGGGGCAATGGTTACCGCCTGAAGTAAAAGGGATGAAAGGCTGTCTCTGAGATAAAGCATGTTAGGACACAGGGGCCCAGACACCCCCCCACACACACACCCATCCATCCCCTGCCTGGAATAGGGGGCCAGGGTGTGAGTGGCATCCAGTTTCAAACAGTCCAGCAGGAAAAGGGGCAGGTGGAATTCATACTCTAGATGGAAAAAGAGAGGCCAAGACCCAAATTCAGAGATTTATGAAGAAGGAAAAGAAACCTGAGATCAAAAGATCCTAAGAAAGAGGCAGGGAACTGATTAGCCAAAATTGTCTGAAAAGTTGATCTGAATAATAAGAGTCAGGGAAAGCTGGTTTGGACTTTAGGACATATGTAAGCACGGGTTGGTCTTCTTCCCAAATATTTATATTCCCCCCCCCCCCCTTGGGGTTGAAGGAGCCAAGAAGTATGGATGTACCATCATCATTCAGACAGGAAGAAAAGAGATTGCATGAGGGATGTCCCTCTGGTACAAAGGCCTCTCTACACAATCTCTTTCTAGAAGCTATTTTGTAGTTCCAAATTTCTAGGAGGCCAAGGAAATAGACTGGAGGTACCCTGAAGGAACTCCAGTTCCCACTAGGGCAGTCTGGTAACTGGAGAGAGGTTGATAAAGGGACCCAAGAAAACTTAGCCCAGGAAACCTTGGCTTTTCTATCCTTTAGGGCCAGATAGACAGAGAGGTAAGTAAGATGGAAAAGCCTAGTGGAAGGAGCACTGAACTTGTCATTAAAAAAACTGACTTTAGTTCTCAATTCTGCTGCTGACTGTTTTGAATCATCTGTACTTAAAATATTCTCATATTTAAAATGGCAATCATAGTATTTGTACTATTCATCTCACAGGGCTGTTGTAAGGAAGGCACTTTGTAAACTGTGAAGTGTTATATAATATGAATAAGCCTCATAACACAAAGAAGTAGAGAGGAGAAGGGCAGGGTCTTGCTGGGGGAAGCAAACCCAGGAGAATAGGTAGACTTGTAAAGATATGATGTTTTTATTTTTATTTAGTTTTTATTTTAGAGGAGTGTGTAGGTATGGGTGTGTGTACACATGGGGTGAAGGAGGGATGTGTTTGTATGCATCTAGGGTGCATATATATATAGGCCTTTGTGTCCCCAGATGTTTGTAGGCAGTTTGTTTATGGTAACAGGGCTGTAGGCAGGTGTTTGCACATAGGATGTGTACACACATGGGTATAAACACGAATGGATCAGAAGCACTTACCAGGTCCTCGAGAGGATCCTTGTTTCAGGGGGCTCCTGGAGCTCCAGGTTGGAATCGAGCTGTCTCTTGGAAGATGAGTTCCTTTAGTCGTTCCTTTGGCAGGTCATCCAATTCCATGTCAAAGGTAAAGGGTTCTTCTGCCACTGGCTGGGAAAAGCAAGGGTAGGGGAAGATAACGATTAGAGACCTCAGAGATGGCCATCCAGTCAGTAATTGTGCTTTTTTTCACCCTCCCACCCCCATTTGATGCCAGCCCCTTGTCCCACCTCATCAGTTGGATCATAGTACTGCTCCAAGTAGGGGTGGGCCAGGGCATCCTCCACTGTGATTCGTTTGTTGGGGTTAAAGGTCAACATCCGGTCCAGCAGGTCCAGGGCTGGGTAAGGCCATGGGTCAGAGGCATGGAGTTCACAAATCCTTGCCTCATGGGGCAGAGTGGGCATGAGGGATGGGTAGGAGGGAAAGGTATACTAGATACTTTTCTTTCCCCCCATATTAGGGACCCCTTTAAATTTAGATGATGAAACTAGGGGCACAAACTCTATTGGGCAGGGAGAGATCCATAACAAAAACTGGTCTCCTTTATCTAGTAGAACTAGGACAGGGAAATTCCCTTACTTCTACCCCAATCCCCTATGTGGACTGAAATTCTAATTCCATCCTGTCCCTAGCCTCATGTCTTCTTTCCTCTGGATCCTCTCCACAGTCAGATTTTCCTTTCTTATTTTTCAGTTATCCATCCCATTTCTTTCTCTCCCTCTTACCTTTGGAGTCAGCTTTGGGAAACAGCTTGACCCAGGGCACCTTAGGTTTGGATGGAAGTGACTGTAAGTAGTTCCGAGCCTTCATGTTGATGATACAGTTCAGATCATCCTGGGATGGAGAACCTAGGATACCTGAGAACAAAGGTAAGTTCATAACAACAGACATGGGAAGGAAATCAAAGAAACAAGCAATCACTGTTGATATTCATATTCCCAGAAAAGCTGGCTCAGAAGAACCTCATCCTAACAGATAGAATTTGGAACAGTCTAGGAGCTGAAAACCAGAACATCCTTGCTCTAGCAAACAGCACTAAACTCAACTCTAGGGAGGAGAACATTGTATAGTAGAAAGAATACTGGATTTAGAGTCATAAGACCTGGGTTTGAATCATGACTCTGCCATTTACTAGCTCTTTGACGCTGTGTAAATCATGTTACCTCCTTGGGATTCTTATTCCTTACCTGCTTGGGGGGGAAGAAGTTGGAATAAATGGCATCTAAGCCCTACTCTGTATTTCCTTAGCCAATCCACTCTAAAAATGCCCCTCCCCCCCATTGCAGCAGCTAGCTCACAGGGCCCCACCAATCCATCTTGCCAGCATACATCCCCCAGCCCAACCTTCTACCACCTGCTCACCTAGAATGTGGTTAAGCTGGTCCAGGTAGTGCTTCCCAGGGAAGATGGGCCGATTGGAGAGCATTTCTGCAAGGATACAGCCTACAGACCAGATATCGATGGATTTGGTATAGCCCTGACATGGGGAGGAAATCATAGGAATAAGTAACCATGGGGTTATCACAAAGAGGCAGCTTCTCCAGTCACCTCTTGTCCTGAACCACTACTTCTTCCTTCCAACCCTTCTGCCCCAGCAGGACCCACTGACGGCAAAGGGTCTCTCAAATGAGCTTGGGTACCCTCATCATTACCTCTCTGGATTAGCAGAACTTGTATTTGCTGACAGAAGTGGCCAATTCCTCTTTCCTGTCCCCATCATATAAACACCCATAATTGTAACTTGAGATCAGGAGCTATGAAAATAACAATCTTGTCCTATCCTCTTCGTAGTGGTCTGGATGAAAGTTAGAGCACCTCACTTATGACCATTAAACAATCTCAATGTCCTCTTTTTATGGCTTCTCACATCTCTCCTCCAGCACCTTCACTTGGAATTTAGAGAGGTTTTCTGAAAGGTCTGGAGATAACTTCACCTACTCACCTTGGAATTGAGCATGATCTCTGGTGCTCTATACCAGCGGGTAGCCACATACTCAGTTAGGAAGCCTGTATGATCATGCTCAGGATCAGCAATTCGGGCCAGGCCAAAGTCACAGATCTTAGAGGGAAAAAAAACCAAAACTACTTCATTTTCAGTCAGTAGTATTCTATTATTTGTCCATGAAGTACAAATTTATTAGATTCATGTTCAATGCCATTATCTGGCCCCAACTTAGGTTATTTCTCATTGTTCTCCAATATAAACTTTTATCTCCAGACAAACTAATCCTATTTACTAAACTTCTGAACATGCCTTTTGTAAAACTTTCCTTCATGCTTTTGTGTATCTCCCTGTTTATTATTCTTTCCCAGAGTACTAACCTAAATGTTAACTTTTCAAGGGTCAGATTGCTTCCTTTCATGACTAAATTGAACTTATCTCTATCAACAACACTGCCTGACATGGCCAATGTTTCCCAAACTAATATGACTTAAGTCTTTAAGACTAAAGAACATTTCTGTAATTGAAGTATGATGACAGAACTCATGAATGCTGGTCAAAGGACAAGAACCATATCAGAAATAAAGGAGGTTGAGGAAAATTTGAAACAAAACAAATTAAAACTATTTTCATTTCCCCTTTCCCCAGTTGCTACATGTAATAAGTATTTGTTGACAAAGATACAACTTCATATTTTAGAAGGGAAGAATAAAAGCTTTCTTCGCATGAACTCTATTCACCAGTGTTTTATTAAACATATATTTCTGTATCTCATCCTACCTTTCCAGAGAGATTAAGTTTATGGAGGACCATATTTTATGTTTTATCCTCTGCTAGCAAAAGATCTTCAACATAATAGGTTTAATTTAATATTTGTAGAAGATTGATGATAGAATGTATTGTCAGTTAAGTATCAGAATGAGAAAGCCACTCAGGGAGAGAAAAGACTTTAGGGTCACAGATAATGATAAGCAGCTTGGAAATCATGGTCCTTTACACATTGATTGGAACTGGCATCCACCAAGTGCATATGTGGTAAAATGGAGTAAGGTGGGAAAAGGTAGAGAAATGATAGTTTCTAACTTTTGCCTTCTTACCTTGAGGTCACAGGTGGTGTTGATGAGCAGGTTGGAGGGTTTGAGGTCCCGATGAAGAACGTTGGCTGAATGGATATATTTGAGGCCCCGTAGGATTTGGTACAGGAAGTAGCAGACATGGTCATTACTCAGCTGCTGGCTCTTGAGCAGCTTATACAAGTCTGTTTCCATCAGGTCCTGAACAATGTAACTGAGGAAGTCATAAAGGAGTTCCCCCCCACTCCAACCAGGAAGTGGGGGAACCAGTAGGAACTAGGGT
>JAJPUD010030537.1:0-13117 GCA_023553655.1 Myrmecobius fasciatus | reverse complement strand
CAATAATATTCCATAACATTCATATACCATAATTTATTCAGCCATTCTCCAATTGATGGGCATCCTTTCAATTTCCAGTTTCTTGCCACTACAAAAAGGGCTGCCACAAACATTTTTGCACATGTGGGTCCCTTTCCCTCCTTTAAAATCTCTTTGGGATACAGGCCCAGTAGAAACACTGCTGGATCAAAGGGTATGCACAGTTTGATAACTTTTTGAGCATAGCTCCACATTGCTCTCCAGAATGTTTGGATCCGTTCACAGTTCCACCAACAATGTATCAGTGTCCCAGTTTTCCCACATCCCCTCCAACAGTTATCATTATCATTTCCTGTCATTTTAGCCAATCTGACAGGTTACACACTCACTAAATTCTTACACTTTTTTAAAATTTTTTTTGCTATAATTGCATTCTTTTTACTGAGAAGGAATGGTACAAAGTGAGATGTTTTGATTTGTAATATAAAAGAGCTAGGTTCAAATCCCACCTCTGCTATTTCACTTTATTTCAGTTTTCTCAGCTTTAAAATAGGATAATAATCCCTATTTTAACTTCCTAAAATATTATCTTTTCTGATCTCTTTCTACTTTCAGTTATCACTCTTTCTGCCAAATTGTCAATTTCTCCTTATCCAATGACTTATTTGCTATTATTCCCAACATAGTCAGATCACTCTCATTCTTTGAAAAAAATTACTTGACTCTAATCTACTCAAGCTATCATCCTTTTTTCACATCAAAGTTGATTCTGCTAATTGAATGAAGAGATTAATCAATTAATAAAAAGTCATTTATTGAGTACTTACTATGAGCCAAGAGAATATAAATATGAAAAACAAACAAAAAGTAATTCTGAGATTTACTTACCCTTAATTAGAGTCTATTCAAATATAGAGATCATCAAGACATACAGAAGGTTTCATGGAGAGGGTTATTATGGTTTGAAAAATTATAGGCATTATAAGTAAAGTCACAATGGAGAATATTAACAGCCGTAGTATAATTGTTAATATAGTTGATTAATTTGATTCTTCCAGGGCTGAACGTTATGGGTGTTTTGGGAGATAGGCATCCAAGTACATATTTTGCAGTAAGGAAAAACAGAAAACTTAAACGTTCTCTATGATATGGTTTTTGCTCTGGACATTAAGGTGGTTTTTGAGAAGATGGAAAGAGAATGCAGTAAAGCATGGCTGGAGCTAGCCCAGATAAAATGGACCATATGAAACATTTAATTCCAGGGCCTGCAATCACCTTCTCATCTTCTATTTATATTTAACCTTTTGTATTTACCTACCAACTTCACCACTTACCTAAAATTGCTGCCTACAAAAACAGCAAAGATTTTTTAATGATCAAATCTAGTGCATTTTTCCTTAGTCCTCATTTTTCTTGACCTCTCAATAGAATTTGATACTGTTGTTCCATCCTTCCTCCTTAGAGAACAAATCCTCCTCCACAGGTTTAATAGACTCTGTTTATCAAACAAGATTTTCTTCTCACCTAATACTTTTCATTTTGTTTGCATAACCATCACCCATATTCCATCCTCAGAGCTTTATTCTGAACACTTTTTTCTTGACTTTATACTTTATCTCCAATAAAAAGATATGGATTCAATTTTAATGTATGACTTAAATCTGCATAAATACTTTTATGCCTCTCCTGAGTTATAGTATCATAGTCCCAACTGCCCACTGGACATTTCTAACAGAGTGTCCCACAAGCATTTCAAAGTCAACATATTCAAAATCGATCTTACTATCATTTCCTTTAAATTGCCCTCTCTTCCATACTTCTTTCTTTTTGTTGAGGTTACTCTACCATTCTTCCAAAATCTCATATTCAGAAGCTATGAGTTATTTCTTCTCTTCACTCTGAATCTTCTGAACCCCGCCAACACCCTATATCCAATTGACAAGTTTTGTCAGTTCTAGTTCCTGAATATCTTTCATGTCCTTACTTTTTAAAATCCATGCATAACAATATTTTATTAAAGTTCCTCACTGCCTCTCACTTGCACTACTATAATATCCTCCTAATTGGCCTTACTGGATCCAAGCTATGTTTTCCTTAATTCATCCTGCAAAGCTGCCTTCCAGATATTTCTGAACTCAGGTCTCATTGTGTCATTCTGAAGTCAAACAAGTTTCAGTGGATCCACATTAATTCAGGAAAATAAAAATACAGACTCCTCTGGAAGTCATCTAAATTCCTTCCCAATCTGCCTGCAATATATCTTTGTAGACTGAATTCATATTATAAGTCCTTATATGATGTATTAGAGTCCTCCATGTTCTAGTCAAGATAGCCTACTTGCTATTTCCCATACACAACATTCAATCTGCTTATCATGGTGCCTTTTTACGGGCTGTCTGCCAGGTCTGTACTGCTCTCCTAGCACCTCTTTCTCTTGAAAAGACTAACTCTCTTCAAGATTCTGCAGAAAAGCCTTTTCTCTACGCTTACAGTCTGATTCCCAAAAGTCCTGAGTATTTATCTTTTGCATATATATATATACATACTAAAGGAAGGCACCAGCAATGGGAAATGAGAAATAGATACTATACATAAAATTGATATTGATTACAATAACTTTATTTTAAAAATGGCTGTAAGTCTATTGCCACAAAAAAAGGCATTCAGAAAACATATTACTCAGTTGCTGTTTGACACATTGATTTCTAGGATCAAAGGTTTGTCTATTGAAATATTCATTTGTAGGGTGGCACAGTGGATAGAGCACCAGCCCTGAAGTCAGGAGGACCTGAGTTCAAATCTGGTCTCAGACACTTCTTAACTGTGTAAGCCCGGGCAAGTCTCTTGGCCCCAATTGCCTCAGCAAAAAAAAAAAAAAAAAAAAAGGAGGGAAAGAAATAAAAAAAAAAATATTCATTTGTGCTGTCTTTTATTTTGGTGCTTTAAATGGCTATTCTTGATACCTACCATTTTTTTGTGGACACATTTTTCTCTATATTGTTGAAGAATGGTGATTTGTGTGTGTATATGTATGTGTGTGAATGGATTATTTTTATTACAGCTTTTTATTTGCATAACATATGTATGGGTAGTTCGTCAACATTGATCTTTACAAAGCTTTCCATTACAAATCCCTCCCCCAGTACCCTGCCTCCCCTAGATGGCAGGAAGTCCACTACATGTTAATTGTATTAAAATACTTGACAAGACAAAGATATGTATACATATTTCCATACTTATCTTGCTGTGCAAGAACAATCGTATCTACATGAACAAAAAATATCTGAGAAAGGAATCCCAATGCAAGCAAACATCGATAGAGATCATGAAAATGATATGTTATGGGCCACATTTCATATCCCTCTCTCTGGATGTATATGGCTTTCTTCACTGAACAATTGGAACTGGTTTAAGACATTTCAATGTTTCAAAGAGCCAAATACATCAGAATTGATCATCATATAATATTGTTGTTGCCGTGTATAATGATCTCATTTTGCTCAGCATCAGTTTATGCAGATCTCTCCAGGCCTATCTGAAATCATCTTGCTGGTCGTTTCTTACAGAAAAATAATATTCCATAACACTCATATACCATACTTTATTCAGCCACTCTCCAATTGATGGTCATCCATTCAGCTTCCAGTTTCAAGCCATTACAAAAAGGGCTGTCACAAACATTCTTGCACATGTGGGGCCCTTTCCTTCCTCTAAGATGTCTTTGGTATATAAGCCCAATAGAAACACTGCTAGGTCAAAGAGTATACACAGTTTGATAACTTTTTGAGCATAGCTCCACATTGCTCTCCAGAATGGTTGGATCCGTTCATAGTTCCACCAACAATGTATTAGTGTCCCAACTTTCCCACATCCCCTCCAACATGCATCATTATCTTTTCCTGTCATTTTAGCAAATCTGACAGGTGTGTAGTGGTACCTCAGAGTTGTCTTAATTTGCATTTCTCTGATCAACAGTGATTTGGAGAAACTTTTCATATGACTAGAAATGGTTTTAATTTCATCATCTGAGAATTGTCTGTTCATATCCCTTGACCATTTATCTATTGAAGAGTGGCTTGAATTCTTATATATATGAGACAATTCTCTATATATTTTAGAAATGAGGCCTTTATCAGAACCATTAAATGTAAAGATGATTTCCCAATTTGATACTTCCCTCCTAATCTTGTCTGCATTAGTTTTATTTGTACAGAAATTTTTAACTTAATATAATCAAAATTATCTATCTGGTGTTCAATTAAGAGTTCCAGATCTTCTTTGGCCATAAATTTATTCCATCTCCACAGGTCTGAGAGGTAAACTATTCTTTCTTCCTCTAATTTGCTTACAATATCACTCTTTATATCTAGATCATGAACCCATTTAGATCTTATCTTTGTAAGTGGTGTTAGGTGTGGGTCAAGCCCTAATTTCTTCCAAACTAGTGTCCAATTTTCCCAGCATTTTTGCCGAATAGTGAGTACTTATCCCAAAAGCTGGGGTCTTTGTGTTTATCAAAGACTAAATTGCTATAGTTATTGCCTAGTTTGTCCTGTGATTCTATCCTATGCCACTGATCAACTGATCTATTTCTTTTTTTTAATTCAGGGTTCTTTTAATAATTCCACACCTCTCCCTCAAAAATAAGGCTCATCTTTTTAACATCAATATTCTTCCAACAATACTCTATGATTGCAAATAATGGAACACTCATTTTTAAAGAATTAATATTGAGGATCATCCAAAGGGAAGTAAAAAGGAATTTTACATGAATAAACAGGCTAAAACATTATAAACAAAGTATTATGTGAGATGTAATGTAGAAGCTATCATCAATAATGTATACAACCAGATAAGAAGTGGGAATAGTCACATAATGTGAATGCAAAATAACAGACAACCTAGTTTTCAATTGGTAAATTCACAATATTATATGAATGTGAGAACCTTGGGTGGACTTCCTATGATGAACTTTTTTTTATTATTAAAGCTTTTTATTTCTATAACATATGTATGGGTAGTTTCCCAGCATTGATCTTTACAAAGCTTTCCATTACAAATTTTACCCCCAGTCCCCTCCCCTCCCCTAGATGGCAGGAAGTCCACTACATGTTAATAATAAGTTGTGCAAGAAAAATCCTATCTACAAGAAAAAATAAAGAAAATCAGAGAAAGGAAACACAATGCAAGCAAATCTCAACAGAGAGCATGAAAATATTATGTTGTGGTCCATATTTCATATCCCTCTCTCTGGGTGTATATGGTCTTCTTCAGTGAACAATTGGAACTGGTTTGAGACAATTCTTTGTTGCAGAGAGCCATGTCCATCAGAATTGATCATCATGTAATATTGTTGTTGCTGTGTAAAATGATCTCCTGGTTCTGCTCGTTTCAGTCAGCATCATTTCATGCATGTCTCTCCAGGACTCTCTGAAATCGTCCTGCTGGTCGTTTCTTACAGAGCAATAATATTCCATAACATTCATATACCATGATTTATTCAGCCACTCTCCAATTGACGGGCATCCCTTCAGTTTCCAGTTTCTAACGACTACGGAAAGAGCTGCCACAAACATTCTTGCACATGTGGGTCCCTTTCCCTCCTCTAAGATCTCTTTGGGATATAGGGACAATAGAAACACTTCTGGGTCAAAGGGTATGCACATTTTGATCACTTTTTGAGCATAGCTCCAAATTGCTCTCCAGAATGGTTGGATCCGTTCACAGTTCCACCAACAGTGTATTAGTGTCCCAGTTTCCCCACATCCCCTCCAACATTCATCATTATCTTTTCCTGTCATTTTAGCCAATCTGACAGGTGTGTAAGTGGTACCTCAGAGTTGTCTTAATTTGCATTTCTCTGATCAATAGTGATTTGGAGCAACTTTTCATATGAGTAGAAATGATTTTAATTTCATCATCTGAAAATTGTCTGTTCATATCCCTTGACCATTCATCTATTGAAGTGTGGCTTGAATTCTTATATATATGAGACAATTCTCTATATATTTTAGAAATGAGGCCTTTATCAGAACTATTAAATGTAAAGATGATTTCCCAATTTTAATTGTGTCTATTATTTGCTCTTTCACCCATTCATTCTTCAGGATTAGGTTATTTAATTTCCAATTAACTTTTGGTCTATTTCCTTCTGGCCTTATATTGCATGCAATTTTATTGCATACTCATCTGAAAAAGATGCTTTTACTATTTCTGCCTTTCTGCATTTGATTTTGAGGTTTTTATGCCCTAATACAAGGTCAATTTTTTTGTAAGTTCCATGGACCGCTAAGAAAAAAGTAAACTCCCTACTGTCTCCATTCAATTTTCTCCAAAGATCTAACATACCTAACTTTTCTAACCATTGGTTTACCTCCCTAACTTCTTTCTTAATTATTTTGTTATTTTATTTTTCTAATTCTGAGAGAGCAAGGTTGAGATCCCAGACTAGTATAGTTTGGCTGTCTGTTTCTTCTTGCATCTCTCTCAGTTGCTCCCCTAGGACTTTGGATACTATTACACTTGGTGCATATATATTTAGTATTGATATTGCTACATTATCTATGGTACCCTTTAATAAAATATAGTTTCCTTCCTTATCTCTTTTGATTAGATTTATGTTTCCTTTTGCTTGATCTGAGATAAGAATTGCTACCCCCCCTTTTTTTGTTCACCTGAAGCATAATAGGTTCTGCTCCAGCCGTTTACCTTCATCCTATATGTGTCACTATGTTTTATATGTGTTTCTTGTAGACAACATATTGTGGGATTCTGGTTTTTAATCCAGTATGATAGCCTCTTCTTCTTTATGGGAGAGTTCATCCCATTCACATTCATAGTTAGAATAACTAATTCTTTATTTTCTGCCATCTTATTTACCCAAGTTATGTTTTCCCTTTTCTTTCCCCTTTTTCCCCTCCCCCTCCTCAGTATTTTGCTTTTAATGACCCCCTACCCCAAAATACCCCACATAATCCTCCACTCTTTAGATTCCCTACCCGTTTTTTTTTTTTACTCTTTTCCCCCGATTCTTCTATTTTCCCTTCTACTAGTCTATCTCTTTCTTTTCCTCCTTTCCCTCCCATTTCCTATAAGGAAGGACAAGTTTCCTCTGTGAAACCAAAAGAGTCTGATATACACTTTAACAGTTCAAACTGATGAGAGTAAGATTTACACCATACTCCTCTCCCTCCCTTCTTTCTCTCAATTATATTAGGTTTTCTTTGCCTCTTCATGAGATTTTACCTTATTTTTACCTCCTTTTTTAAAAATCTTATTTTACTACCATTTCCCTGCTTTCCCCAATATGATAACCTCTCCCCCGCTAATTTTCTTTTATCGAAGTAATATCTAGTTAATTATACCCCAAAACTTTAAGTATCCCCATAGTAGAAATAAAGATCTCAAGAGTCCTTTCCTTTTTACCTTTTTATGCTTCTCTTGAGTTCTGTGTTTGGAGGTTGAATTTATTGTTCAGATTTAGTCTTTTCATTAGAAATAGGTGAAAGTCACCTATATCATTAAATGACCATCTGCTTCCCTGGAGGATAATGCTCATTCTAGCAGGATAGGTCATTCTTGCGGTAATCCAACTTCCTTTATCTTTCGGAATATCTAGTTCCAGGACCTTCGATCCTTCTATGTGGAGGCTGAGAGATCCTGTGTGATTCTAATTATAGATCCTCGGTTTTGATTTGTTTCTTTCTACCTGCTAGCAGAATCTTTTCCTTGGTGTGATAGTCCTGAAATTTAGCCACAATATTCCTTGGGGTTTTAATATTGGGGTTTCTTTCAGGAGGTGATTGGTGAATTCTTTCAATGGTGATTTTGCCTTCTGATTCTACAACCTCAGGGCAATTTTCTTTCAAGATTTCCTGGAATAGTATAAAGGAGAAATTAATAAAATTGAAAATAAGAAAACTATTGAATTAATAAATAAAACTAAGAGTTGGTTCTATGAAAAAACCAACAAAATAGATAAGCCTTTAGTTAATTTGTTAAGAAAAAGGAAAGAGGAAAATCAAATTGTTAGTCTCAAGAATGATAAGGGAGAACTTTCCTCCAATAAAGAGGAAATTAGAGCAATAATTAGGAGTTACTTTGCCCAACTTTATACCAGTAAGTTTGATAATCTAAATGAAATGTAGGAATATCTACAAAAATATAGATTGCCCAGGTTAACAGAAGAGGATATAAGCCAAATATTAGAAAAAGAAATAGAACAAGCTATTGACCAACTCCCTAAGAAAAAATCTCCTAAGCCAGATGGATTTACATGTGAATACTACCAAACATTCAAAGAACAATTAATTCCAATATTATATAAACTATTTGAAAAAATAGGGACAAAAGGTATACTGCCAAATTTCTTCTATGAGACCGATATGGTGCTGATAGCTAAACAAGGTAGGGAGAAAACTGAGAAAGAAAACTATAGACCCATTTCCCTAATGAATATTGATGCAAAAATTTTAAATAAGATATTAGCAATGAGATTACAGAAAGTTATCCCCAGGATAGTACAGTATGACAAAAGTAGGATTTATACCAGGAATGCAGGGCTGGTTCAATACTAGGAAAACTATCAGCATAATTAATTATATTAATAACCAAACTATAAAAAATGATATGATTATCTCAATAGATGCAGAAAAAGCATTTGATAAAATTCAACACCGCTTCCTGTTAAAAACACTAGAGAGTATAGGAATGAGTGGGCTTTTCCTTAAAATGATTACTAGCATCTACTTAAAACCATCTGCAAGCATGATATGTAAGGGAGACAACCTAGAACCATTCCCATAAAGATCAGAAGTGAAACAAGGCTGCCCACTGTCACCATTACTATTTAATATTGTATTAGAAATGTTAGCTTTGGCAATAAGCGAAGAAAAAGAGATAAAAGGAATTAGAGTAGGTAATGAAGAAACCAAATTATCACTCTTTGCAAATGACATGATGGTATACTTAGAGAACCCTAGAGACTCAACCAAAATACTACTAGAAAAAATTCACAACTTTAGCAAAGTGGCAGGATTCAAAAATAATCCACATGAATCATCAGCATTTTTATATATTACCAACAAAATTCAGCACTAAGAGATACAAAAAGAAATTCAATTCCAAATAACAGATGATAGGATAAAATATTTGGGAATCTATCTGCCAAGGAAAAGTCAGAAACTATACGAACTAAACTAGAAAACACTTTCCACACAAATAATATCAGACCTAATTAATTGGAACAACATTAAGTGCTCATTGGTAGGCAGAGCAAATATAATAAAAATGACAATACTACCCAAATTAATCTAATTATTTAGTACCATACCAATCAATCTCCCAAGAAATTATTTTACAGATCTAGAAAAAATAGTTGCAAAGTTCATTTGTAAGAATAAAAGGTCAAGGATTTCAAGGGGATTCATGAAAAAAAAAAGGCAAATGAAGGTGGCCTTGCTGTACCAGATCTAAAACTATATTATAAAATAGAGGTCATCAAAATCATTTGGTGCTGGCTAAGAAATAGAGTGGTCGATCAGTGGTATAGGATAGGTTATCAGGACAATCTAGGCAATAACTTTAACAATTTAGTGTTTGATAAACCCAAAGACCCCAGCTTTTGGGATAAATAGTCACTATTCGGCAAAACTGCTGGGAAAATTGGAAACTAGTTCAGAAGAAATTAGGGCTTGGCCTATACCTAATATCACATACAGAGATAAGATCTAAATGGGTTCAGGATCTAGATATAAAGAGTCATATTGTAAGCAAATTAAAGGAACGTAGAATAGTTTACCACTCAGACCTGTGGAGATGGAATAAATTTGTGTCCAAAGAAGGTCCGGAACTCCGAATTGAACACCAGATAGATAATTTTGATTATATTATCTTAAAAAGTTTCTGTACAAATAAAATTAATGCAGACAAGATTAGGAGGGAAGCATCAAATTGGGAAATCATCTTTACAATTAATTGTTCTGATAAAGGCCTCATTTCTAATATATATAGAGAATTTTCTCATATATATAAGAATTCAAGCCACTCTTCAATAGATAAGTGGTCAAGGGTTATGAACAGACAATTTTCAGATGACGACATTAAAACCATCTCTAGTCATATGAAAAGTTGCTCCAAATGACTATTGATTAGGGAAATGCAAATTAAGACAACTCTGAGGTACCACTACACACCTGTCAGATTGGCTAAAATGACAGGAAAAGATGTATATATATATGTATACATATTTCCAAACTTATCATTGTTATACAAGAAAAATCGTATCTACACAAAAGAAATATCAGATAGAGGAAACACAATGTAAGCAAACATCAATCAAGAATATGAGAATGTTATGTTCTGGTCCACATATCATGTCCCTCTCTCTGGGTGTATATGGTCTTCTTCAGTGAACAACTGGAAATGGATTGAAACATTTCATTATTGAAGGGAGCCATGTCCATCAGAAGTGATCATCATATAGTATCGTTGCCACCGTATATAATGACCTCCTGGTTCTGCTCGTTTCACTCAGCATCAGTTCATGCAAGTCTCTCCAGGCCTCTCTGAAATCGTCCTGCTGGTCATTTCTTACAGAACAATAATATTCATTAATATTCATATACCATAACTTATTCAGCCATTCTCCAAATGAAGGGCATCTATTCAGTTTCCAGTTTCTAGCCACTACAAAAATGGCTGCCACAAACATTCTTGCACATGTGGGGCCCTTTCCTTCCTTTATGATTTCTTTGGGATATAGGCGCAATAGAAACACTGCTGGGTCAAAGGGTATGCACACTTTGATAACTTTTTGAGCATAGTTCCAAATTGCTCTCCAGAATGGCTGTACCCATTCACAGGTCCCCCAAAATGCATCAGGGTCCCAGCCCTCCCACATTCCCTCCAACATTCATCATTAACTTTTCCTGTCATTTTAGCCAATTTGACAGGTGTGTAGTGGTACCTCAGGGTTGTCTTGATTTGCATTTCTCTGATCAATAGTGATTTGGAGCACCTTTTCATATGAATATAAATAGTTTTATTTTCATTTTCTGAAAATTGTTCATATCCTTTGACCATTTATTGATTGGAGAATAGCTTGAATTTTTATAAATATGAGACAATTCTCTATGTATGGGGGAGAGATAAGATGGCGAACTGCACAGCATTCTCTGTAACCTCCTGAGACCTTCCCTCAGACACAGACAAACTGAGCCTCTCAACTGGTTCTGGAGTGAGGGCTTCACCAAACACTTGGACTACAATGCACTTCAATCAAATATCTACTTTGAAAGAAATTCTGAGGTCAGTTTTAGACGGGCAGGGGATCAAGCAGCTCCCAGTGCTCAGAGGACAGTGCGCAGCCGGGGTGCAAGTCCGGGGCTGGGACAGACCAGAAGATTTTAGACTGCCAGGAAGTCCCTGGGAGGCTCTTGGGCCACTTTGCTCTGCTTGCGGGCAGGTGCTTTGGCAGGTCTACCTTTGATAAAGGGTGGATTGAGAGCAGCTGAAAGTGTGGTCCTAGTGCAGATCTAGGCAGATCAGCCCCAGACCAGAAGTCAACTCGTCAAACTGCCCCAGGGCAAATTGAAATTACTGCTGCTGCTGCTGTTGCTGCAGAATTACCTGCTGCTGGCTGATACCTCAGCTAAACATCATGACCAAGAAGAAGAGAGCTCTCAGCATAGACAGCTTTTACATAGAGAAACTAGAGCAGTCCCCAGATCCTGAGATTCTGAAAACAATCCCAAATAAAGCCACAAAGATGGACTTAAGCTGGTCTCCCTTTCAGAAGGCTTACCTGGAAGATTGCATAAAGCATCTCAAAAGAGAGCTAGAAGAAGATTGGGGAAATAAACTGAGAGCAGTGAAAGAAGGAAACATTGGCCTGCAACAGAGATGTGAAAAACTGGGAAATAAGTCTGGTGAATCGGAAAAAGACAAAAATTCACTGAAAAACAAAATTAGTGAATTGGAAAAAGACAAATATTCATTGAAAAACAAAATTAGTGAATTGGGAAAAGTCAGCAACTCACTGGAAAATAAAAATAGTGAATTGGTGAAAGACAACAATTCACTGAAAAACAAAATTGGTGAATTGGAAAAAGTCACCAACTCACTAGAACATAAAAATAGTGAATTGGAAAAAGACAACAATTCACTGAAAAATAAAATTGGCAAAATGGAAAAAGAATGCAATGAACCAAAAAATTCAATTAGCCAGTTACAAATGGAGCTAAAAAAAAGATAACTGAAGTAAATAATACCTTAAAATTAAAATTGAACAAATTGAAATGAATGACTCAATAAGACTTCAAGAATCAGTCAAACAAAAAAAATGAAAAAATAGAGGAAAATGTGAAATATCTCCTAGGAAAAAAAAACGGACTTGGAAAACAGATCCAGGAGAGACAATCTAAGAATTATTGGACTCACTCAAACTCACGATGAAAAAAAGAACTTTGATGCTATCTTCCAGGAAATCATGCAAGAGAATTGCCCTGATGTTTTAGAATCAGAAGGCAAAGTTGGTATTGAAAGAATCCACCGATCACCTCCAGAAAGAGACTCCAAAATTAAAACCCCAAGGAATATTGTGGCCAAATTTCAGGACTATTGCACCAAGGAAAAGATATTACAAGCTTCTAGAAAAAAACAGTTCAAATACCGAGGAACTGTCATTAGAATTACACAGGATTTGTCAGCTTCCACATTGAAGGATAGAAGGGCCTGGAATCACACATTCCGAAAGGCAAAGAACCTGGATTGCAGCCAAGAATAAGCTATCTAGCTAGAATGAGCATCATCTTCCTGGGAAGAAGATGGTCATTTAATGATACAGGAGAAATTCACCTATTTCTAATGAAAGACCAGATCTGAACAAAAAATTTGACCTCCAAACACAGAACTCTAGAGAAACGTAAAAACGTAAAAAGGAAAGAACTCTCGAGAACTATATCTCTACTAGGGGTATCCTTAAAGAATGGGGGTATAATTCGATTTTACTTTGATAATAATAGAAAAGAAATTAGAGGTGGAAGGTATATCATAGTGTAAAAAAAAGGTTCAAGTGAACAAAGAAAGGCTGTGGTAGCAATCTTTATCTCGGATCAAGTAAAAACAAAAATAGATCTAA
>JAJPUD010030536.1:0-13117 GCA_023553655.1 Myrmecobius fasciatus | reverse complement strand
AATTCACAACTTTAGTAAAGTTGCAGGATTCAAAATAAATCCACATAAATCATCAGCATTTTTTTTATATATTACCAACAAAGTTCAGCAGCAAGAGATACAAAAAGAAATTCCATTCCAAATAACAGATGATAGTATAAAATATTTGGGAATCTATCTGCCAAGGAAAAGTCAGAAACTATACAAACTAAACTACAAAACACTTTCCACACAAATAAGATCAGACCTAATCAATTGGAAAAACATTAACTGCTCATTGGTAGGCCGAGCAAATATAATAAAAATGACAATACTACCCAAACTAATTTACTTATTTAGTGCCATACCAATCAAACTCCCAAGAAATTATTTTACAGATCTAGAAAAAATAGTAGCAAAGTTCATTTGGAAGAACAAAAGGCCTAGAATTCCAAGGGAATTAATGAAAGAAAGGCAGATGAAGGTGTCCTTGCTGTACCAGATCTAAAACTATATTATAAAGCAGCGGTCATCAAAACCATTTCCTTCTGAATGAGAAATAGAGCAGTCGATCAGTGGCATAGGATATGATATCAGGACAATCTAGGCAATAACTTTCACAATTTAGTGTTTGAGAAACCGAAAGACCCCAGCTTCTGGGATAAGTATTCACTATTTGGCAAAAAACTGCTGGGAAAATTGGAAACTAGTGTGGAAGAAATTAGGGCTTGACCCATATCTAATACCACATACCAAGATAAGGTGTAAATTGGTTGATGATCTAGATATAAAGAGTGATATTCTAAGCAAATTAGAGGAATGTAGTATAGTTTACCTCTCAGACCTGTGGAGATGGAATAAATTCATGTCCAAAGAAGATCTGGAAGTCCTAAATGAACACCAGATAGATAATTTTGATTATATTAAGTTAAAAAGTTTCTGTACAAATAAAACTAATGCAGACAAGATTAGGAGGTAAGCATCAAATTGGGAAATCATCTTTAAATTTAATGGTTCTGATAAAGGCCTCATTTCTAAAATATATAGAGAATTGTCTCATATTTATAAGAATTCAAGCCACTCTTCAATAGATAAGTGGTCAAGGAGTATGAACAGATATTTTTCAGATGATGAAATTAAAACTATCTCTAGTCATATGAAAAGTTGCTCCAAATCACTATTGATCAGAGAAATGCAAATTAAGACAACTCTGAGGTACCACTACACACCTGTCAGATTGGCTAAAATGACAGGAAAAGATAACGATGACTGCTGGAGGGGATGTGGGAAAGCTGGGACACTAACACATTGTTGGTGGAACTGTGAAAGGATCCAACCATTCTAGAGAGCAATTTGGAGTTATGCTCAAAAAGTTATCAAACTGTGCATACCCTTTGACCCAGCAGTGTTTCTTTTGGGCTTATATCCCAAACAAATTATAAAGGATGGAAAGGGCCCCACATGTGCAAGAATATTTGTGGCAGCCCTTTTTGTTGTGGCTAGAAACTGGAAACTTAATGGATGCCCATCAATTGCAGAGTGGCTGAATAAATTATGGTATATGAATTTTATTGCTCTGTAAGAAATGACCAGCAGGACGATGTCAGTGAGGCCTGCAGTGACTTGCATGAACTGATGCTGAGTGAAACGAGCAGAACAAGGAGATCATTTCTTTCAAAAACTTTTTTTTCCCAAGCTTTTCCCCTCCTACCCCCCACCCCCACCCCTAGATGACAGGTAATCTAATATATGCTAAATAGGATAAAATATATGACAAATAAAATACATGTATACATATCTATACAGTTATCTTACTGCACAAGAAACATCAGATCTACAAAGAGAAGAAGAAAAAAAAACAGCCTAAGAAGGAAAACAAAATGCATGGAAATATTCACAGAAATCATTAAAATGCTGTGTTGTGGTTCACTCTCAGTTCCCACAGGCCTCTCTCTGGATGTATATGACTATCTTCATCACAGAACAACTGGTTTGAATCACATCATTGTTGAAGAGAACCATGTCTATGAAAATTGATCATCGTATAGTCTTGTTGCTTGAACCAGGAGATCATTATACACAACAACAAAAATATTACATGATGGTCAGTTCTGATGGACATGGCTCTCTGCAACAAAGAATTATCTCAAACCAGTTTCAATTGTTCACTGAAGAAAACCAGAGAGAATGATATGAAATATGGACCACAAGATAACATTTTCATGCTCCCTATTGATGTTTGCTTTCATTGTGTTTCCTTTCTCTGATTTTTTTTTCTTGTAGATAGAATTTTTCTTGCCCAACTTGTCAAGTATTTCAATATAATTAACATGTAGTAGACTTCCTGCCATCTAGGGGAGGGGAGGGTGATTGGGGGCAAAATTTGTAATGGAATGCTTTGTAAACCTCAATGCTGAGGAACTACCTATAGATATGTTATATAAATAAAATGCTTTAATAAAAGAAAAAGAAAAAAAAGAAATGAGTAATAGGACAATACACGTGAGCCACAGGACAAAATCAAGAAAGCAGGAAGCCTATTGAGGGAACATCTTTTAAGCCATTCTTTTATACTGTAGGATTTGGAAGGCCATGGAAAAGAGAATCTTATGAAACACATCTGGAAAAGTAGTTCGGGATTAAATTGTGGAAGTCCTTAAATTAGGAAAGTCAAAGGGATTGGAATTCAAAGGTACTTGATGGCATTAATTAGCATTTTAAAATAATAATTTAGAATTCAAATGTACCCACCATTGAGTTAGTGGGGTTTTTTTATTCTCAATATCATTATGAGAAATATAATAAATCAAGTAGAAAAGAGAAAATAAGTCAAAAGTGCCCTATAGAAGAAAATAAGTTACCTTGTATTCTAGTCCTAGGTTTAAAAATTATGACAAAATAATTGACATTTCTGGACTTGCATTCCTATTTTTTTCCTGAAATTTAGCTATGATATTCCTTGGATTTTTCATTTTGGGGATTGGTAAATTCTTATGGCTATTTTACCCTCTGGTTCTAGGGCATCAGGGCAGTTTTCCTTGATAATTTCTCGAAAGAAGATGTCTAAGCTCTTTTTTTCATCATTTTCCAGAAAATCCAATAATTCTTAGATTATCTCTCCTATATATGCTTTCCAAATCAGTTGTTTTTCCAATGAAGTATTTTTCATTTTTTTTTTGTTTTTGTTTTATTTTGTTTGATTTTTGAAGTTTCATTGAGTCATTTACTTCCATTTGTCCATTTCTAATTTTTAGTGAATTATTTTCTTCAGTTAGCTTTTTAAATCTCCTTTTGCATTTGGCCAAATAAACTTTTATATGAAGTGTCTTGTTCATTTCATTTTTCCTCATTTCACAGATTTTGTTTTTCAAAGAATTGATTTTTCTTTCATATCCATTTTGTAAGAAGTTGTATGTTTTTTTCCATTTCATCAAGTCTATTTTAAGGCATTTTCTTCAAATAATTTCTGGTTTTCCTTTTTCATACCCTCTTGCAAAGATCTCATTTTCTTTCCCCATTTTTTTCTAACTCTTTTAAAAAAATTTTTGACTTTTTCCAAGAGAGCCTTGTGAAATGGGGATCAACTCATATCAACTTTGGGGGCTTCATTTGGAAGTGATTTGCCTTTATGATCCTCAGTATTTGAGGTCTCTTTTCTTTCTCCTTAGAAGCTATCTATTGTCAGATTTCTTTTTGGTTTTTTGCTCCCTTTTTAAAGATCAAGGTCTGCTCTTAAAGCAAAGGGGCAACAGCCATTTTAATTTGCCCTTGGGTTGATGTTGCTGATTAACTTCATGCTGGGTACTTCTTCTGGTGTTCAGTGGCTCCCAATTTGCCTTTTGTATTTGCTTTGGATGTCTCATAGTAAATATCTGACCACTGGCTTCTAACCAGGAAAGAGTAGCCTAAGAGACTTTCAGTAGATTCCCAAGTATGCTGCTGCAATGCCCTGGTGCCCCACCCTGGCATGTTGCCTGGGGCTCCCTTCCCTGTGGTCTGAATTTGGCAGACTCTCCCACATTTGATTGAAACAGACCTTTTCTGAAGTTCCTCCAAATTATCTTCTGCTAATTTGGAGCTATGCTCAAAAAGTTATCAAACTATGCATACCCTTTGACCCAACACTGTTTCTACTGGGCCTATATCCCAAAGAGATTTTAAAGGAGGGAAAGGGACCCACATGTGCAAAAATGTTTGTGGCAGCCCTTTTTGTAGTGGCAAGAAACTGGAAATTGAAAGGATGCCCATCAATTGGAGAATGGCTGAATAAATTATGGTATATGGATGTTATGGAATATTATTGCTCTGTAAGAAACGACCAACAGGAGGATTTCAGAGAGGCCTGGAGAGACTTGCATAAAGTGATGCTGAGTGAAATCAGCAGAACCAGGAGAACATTATACACTGCAACAAGACTATACAATGATCAATTTTGATGGACATGGTTCTCTTCAACAATGATGTGATTCAAACCAGTTGTTCTGTGATGAAGATAGTCATATACATCCAGAGAGAGGCCTGTGGGAACTGAGAGTCAACCACAACACAGCATTTTAATGCTTTCTGTGAATATATCCATGCATTTTGTTTTCCTTTTTAGGTTGTTTTTTTCTTCTTTTCTTTCTAGATCTGATGTTTCTTGTACAATAAGATAACTGTATAGATATGTATACATGTATTGTATTTGTCATATAATTTATCCTATTTAGCATGTATTAGATTACCTGTCATCTAGGGGTGGGAGGTGGGGGGAAGGAGGGGAAAAGCTTGGGAAAAAAAGTTTTTGCAAAGGTCAATGTTGAAAGGTCACTCATATGTTTTGTAAATAAAAAGCTTTATATAAAAAAATATCAATAGTTACCATGTTCAAGACACCAAAAAAAAGTATCTTCTGCTGGAAATTTGCTGTACTCCAAATATATGTAGGTTCTATCATTCCAAAACCCATTCAGAGGCTTGATTTGCTGTTGATTTGAGGGAAGCTCTGGAGAGGTCAGTTCGAAACATATCCACTCTCCATCTTAGCCCCTGTTACCTCATTCCTTTTTATAAAGTGAATGAATGAATTTTTATTAAGTGTTTACTAGATATGTAGCTGCTTTTCTTTCAAGGAAGACCTAAGTTCAAATACTGTCTTTGACAAATACTAACTGGGGAATCCTGGAAAAATCACATAACCATTAAGTGTACTAGGAAACTCATGAAAATTATTAGTTGAAGAGAAAGTGTTGACCTGTATTGGTGGAAGATTTCATACTGCGAATTACCTATACCAATGAAATCACTAATTCAATCCTCATAACCTATTTCTAAATAATGACTATCTGACAAGCACTGTGCTAAACACTAGAATGCAAATAGAAAAAGGAAACATTTTCTATTCTCAAGGTGCTAGCATTCTATTTGGAGAGCTAATAAAAAAGTTTGGATCTAAGGCACGACTGTTGGTAACACTCCATATTTCAGAACAGTGGTATCAAACACAAACAGAAACAAGAGTCACAGAACCATATATAAGAGTCCCTGTGATTTTGACTTAAAAAACACAATTAACAACATTGTATGTATTCTATTGTATTTTCATTTATCTGATTCAATATTTTCCATTGCATTTTAATCTGGTTGCTATTATACTCAGGAGTGGACCAAATGTTTTATCCCTCTTTTCAGATGAAAATCTATTTTAGATAAAATGTGAAGGGGAGATAAGGGCAGCTAAGTGGCATAGCATATAGAGCAATGGCTGGGAAACAAGGAGATCCAAGCCCAGCCTCAGACCTTTGGGTAAATTATTTAACCTTGTTTGTCTCGGTTTCCTTATCTATAAAATGACCTGGAAAAGGATATAGAAAATCACTCTAGTATCTTTGCTGTGAAAACTCTAAATGATTTTATAAAGATTTGCCATAGCTGAGCAACAATAAAAAAGGAGGATAAAGGTATACGTACAAATAATTTTTAAACTATTTGTTATTATTAAAGCTTTTTATTTGCAAAACATATGCATGGGTAATTTTTTAACATTGACCCTTGCAAAGCTTTCTGTTACAAATTTTTCTCTCCTACCCCCACCCCCTATCCTAGATGGCAGGAAGTCTAATACATGCTAATTATGTTAAAATATTTGATAGATTGAATATTTGTGTATATATATATACATATATATATACAGTTATCTTGCTTATGTACAAATAAATCTTAGTGACATTTCAATTGAAAAAAAAGCAAAACTTTTATGACTGAGTCAAAGTGCTATTTCTCTAGTCAAAATTTTCTTTTTGAAGCCTTCAGAAGTCATGATACTTGATAAAATAGTTTCTCTCAGTCCCTCATTTGTCTGAATATGGCTCCCGCTACATAAGACTTATTCTCTTATACATGATAGAAAAAATAAGACAGGTAACCAAAGAGTCACCACTACTCACAGTACTTTGGGGCACAAAATCTTGGACCACTTCCACTAAGGTCTAAAGTGAAGTGATAATAGTTGTTCATCTTCTTATCTCATGATGTCTCTAAACTCAGTGTATCTCACTATTTCAGCCTGCAGATAGATCAATTATAATTTGAAAAAAAAGATGTAAAGTATATTTCATTCTAATTAGATTAGGTGCTAACATGGAATGGGCTGGCTCAGGAGGTAGCCTTTTTTCTTAGAAGTCTTTAAGCTCTTTAAGAGTTGGCCACTCATCAGATAGTTCTTAATTTGAGATTTCTTTCAAATGTCGTTAACCTGGATAGTGGCTTAGGTTATTTTCAAGTCTCAGATTCTGTGAACGGAAAATGTTTCTTTTTCCCAAATTAAAAAATTAACTTTGCTTTAAAATATTTTTTTCAAAATGAGCAAAATAGTCATTTTAATTGTACTGATAATAAAAGTGCAGTAACATAATTAATTGATCTTCATATTGATGATGCACTAACTCAAACTGACCAAATTTGAATAACTAGAGCTTATATTCCTGTCCGAAAGAATGAGATGTTACTTACCAGCTGTCATAGAAAGAACTATTTCAGTCATATCATTGCATAAAACTGGTAAAAACAATTACTTTTGAATGTGCAAAATCATGAGTTTGTCAAGTCCTTTGGGGAGGCTTTGCTTTATAAGTTAGATGTTCTAATTTTATAGTATCTTTCACATGATCTTCAAATATAACAGGTAAGACTGAAAAGCATCAAACAGATTTATAAAGGGCCTTCTGCATGGAAGACCTAACTGATTGCAATTGAGATATTGTCATAGTACTAACCTCCAGAAGGAATTCAACATAATCCCCAAAGCATTCTGACTTGAGCTTCTAATTTATCCATCTTCATTTATTTATTAGCAATGATTCTGATATCCCTGCAGGTGCTTGAACTTCACAATTATAGTATTATCATGAGAATTTGAAAAGTATCTATTCAGATCACTGAGCAATTTTGGTAAACAGGGTGTCCAGAAGTGAATTTTTTTCTCCCTTTTTTTTTGGGGGGGTGAGGAGGCACCAATGTTATTGTGAGATTCAAACATAACATATAGGAATCAATGCTTTTTTCTTCTTGAATTAGCAAATTGATATATCAACCTCTATAAACATTTTTTCATTGCCATTTAAAAGAGACCGAAACAAGAGACAAATTTTCATAGCAGACAGAGTTGCGTGATCTTTTCACTTGCCATTGTAGTAAATGAAGACTTGGAGCTTGAAAAGACTTCCTTATTTTTACTATCTGAAGAACAGGAAACATCACTTGAAAGGAAATGCATACACACACATTTTTAGACACATATACATATATATATATACACATATACAAAGGCACAATGCATATCATACATCTGCACATTTTATACATATATATGTATATATACATGCATAACTCCTAATGTGTATGTATCACCCACATGTATATTTATGTATGTATATGCCATACATAGGACATGCACATATGAAGCACATATGTGCACATGTATGATTATACATATATACATGTGTGGGTATATTTTCTCAATCTGTTTCTATATATAGGGGTATGTATATATGCATATATAGTTTGTCTCATGGAAAAGACCCAAGGTTTGTGTTTTATCATCATTAATGAGCATTATATTGGTAATGATAAAATTTTTGAAATCATAAAATAATTTTATATTATAGAAGTTCCCACTCCTGCTCTACATGCCTACCTTCTATTTGATGGTAACTTTAGACTGGGGGATTGATGTTTTTTTATTTCTGTTAATATGCCTTGGAAGCAAATATTCCTGTGAAAAAGTAATTTGTTAGTGGTTAAATGTAACTGAGTTATGGAACTTCATCAGAAATTGTTGAAGCAATTGGCAGAAAAAAATGATACCATTACAACTACTTAAGGGTACAAGAGAACCCTGGAAATGGGGTGATGCAATGTAACATATCAAGCTTTAATGCAGTGATATCCAAGGTAGTCATACAAGATATGCAGAATGGAAATAGAATATGATCTCAGAATAAATCACTATTATGATGGGCATATATTTTTGAATTCCAGTCAATAGTGTCACAAGCAATTAGCAAAAAAAAATTTAATTTATAGAAGATAATAATAATAATGTAAAATCACAATTATTCTGGATACAAATTATCACTCACTTATTATTTAGAATTAATATATTATGTGATCATAATTTTGTAGAATATTGACAAGATTTAGAAATAAATTTCTTTATGACCTCAGAATAGTTTTCAACCTTTTTCCAAATACCAAATAATGCCATTAAGTTACTCCATTATGCTTAAGTTATGACTCCATTCTACTTCTTGTATAAACAGAAATTTAAACCAACTTGCTCACTTATATCAATAGATTTACCTTCATTAAAGCTTAACCATGAAGAACAGCCTAGCATGGAAATGTTGACAGTGGGTAGTTTAAAAACACCCATTAGGCTTGTGTCAGTTTCCAAATAATTTATCAATAAACGCAGGACTAGGGTGACTTTTTTTTTTCTGTTCAATTGTTAGGGAAGAAACAACAATGAATAGAAAGGCTATGTTGTTTACATGGGTTGTATTGTAATGACTGGTCCTTTTCTCACCAATTAATATGAAAATTTCTTTATTTTTTATTTTAATTATCATCTCGATCTAGTATCAATCTTGTCTGACAAGAACCTCTAGGCAATAAAAAAGTGACATTTATGCTTTTTGGGTAGTGATTTTGGAGTATTTCAGGTAAAGTTATGAGATGACTAATGGCTTTGAAGAGGAACTACACTGACCTGAAGTAAATGATAATATTTGTTTCATTATTAGTGGTGGTGCTGATAGTAGTAGTGGTGGTAGTAGTAGTGCAGGTGATAAATCATTTTTTTTTGCAGGCATTGAACTGGTAGCAGTTTTCTTGTCATTTTATTTCTTAAATGAAAATTGTGAATTATCTGCAACATCAACATATTCATTATAACACATTTGGAATGCCCTTTATCTTGTTAAGAAAAACTCATATTTTTATGGTGCCTACTATACTAGGCACTGTACTAAATGCTTTATAATTATTATTTTATTTGACATTTACAACAACTCTGGGAAAGAAATTATATAATTATCTTTATAGATGAGAAACTAGAACCAAACAGAGTTTAAGTGATTTATTCAGGGTCACAAAGCTAGTGAATATTTCCTCTTCAAAGCCTTTAGTCATCTCATAACTTTACCTGCAATACTCCAAAATCACTCCCCAAAAAGCATAAATGTCACTTTTTTATTGTCTAGAGGTTCTTATCAGACAAGATTGATACTAGATCTAGATGATATTTATACACACACACATATATATATATACATATATATATATAATGTTTTTCAAACCTGAAAGCACCATATAATTTCTATGATAGTGACTATGATAGTAGTCTAATATTGCTAAAACATTGTAATTTTTCCTATTTCAATTTATATTAGTAAAGATTGCTCATAATCTGATATGTATATTTTAAATCATTCATTGTTTTTCACAATCAGTAGACAATGAGCTCATTTAGTATATGCAGGCATCAGAACATTATCTTATGTAAAAGTTAACAAAATATTACTTTCCACAGTTGTGTTTGAGATTTCTGCTATGTGAATGTGCATCAGACATAATTATTGTATGTGGCTCCTAGAGAAAAATCTTGTGACATAGTTCATCTCCTTGGGAACTATGCTCACACATTATAATTCTGTCTTCTTTATTTTAGTGCTCTTCATGAAGCTGTTTATTGGGGTTTTGGAAAGAAAAAAAAAGATATCCTTTTTCTCTTGCTTCTGCTACCATAAAGATGACTCAAAAGCATAAAACATTTTATATGGAATAAGAATGAAGAAAAACATAAGTCGGAAAATAAATACTGCTTCCTGGCATTCTATTAACCTTCACCCTATTAAGCAGCTCTCTCAAGCATCTCCAGCACATATTGTGTGATATAGCTTGATTCTGAGACACTAGAAGATACTGAAGGGCATTATGTATAATCAAAGATTAAATTATAGTCAGCACAGTTTTAATGCTAATTAAACATTTACTGAGTAACTGAGCATTGTAGCATGGATACAAGAGAAACAGAAAATATATAAGACTAACTGTAGGCATAATTGTAATCATTCTTTTGGTTTCAGTGCTCTCTCCCTTCCCCATTTTTATCCCCTTGAACAGAAATGTCTCCATAGTTTTTCTACTAAATCCATCATTAAACTTATTCATAGGGAAAAAAAAAAAAACATTGTCATCAGAGCTATCGGTTATGGGATCATATTATATCTCTTCTCTGTTTCATATTTGTATTCTTGGGTAAGACACATTAATTTGGTTTCCTTTGTTTTACCTATAAATGAAGGGATTGGATTGTCATTTCCCTTACAGTTTTACGTCTAAATTCAGTGCTTTCCTCTCCATAATCAAGTGCAATTGACTAACCATAATTCAAAGTATTATGCCTTTCACAGACATTTCTATTTTAACAAACTTGAAAATTTTAAGATCAATAATCTTGAGAGTGGCATATCAAGGACTACTACAAGTCAAGAGTTTCTTATTACTTGAAATAAAACCATGGAAGTGGTGATGTCTCCAATTTTGCATTTATGGGCAAGTTCTATTAACATTTCCAATTCCCTCAATTAGATTACAATTTAATTAGAAAGATCAAGCAAAAACACCCAAAGAAATTTCCAACATTTCAAGCATTTTTTCTCTTCTAGTAAAGTACAAAACCTATTCAGCATTAATACATGGCTTTCATGTGTTTCTCTGCATCTCTTTCTAGTTTATCTTTCCTAGTGGACTAACTTCTGGTGATGATTTCTTTGGGAGGTGGATAGAGTTTATAGAAAAGTTAATATGAGGCATTCTATTCAAATAATATAATTTTTTGAACTGAAAACTTATAGGATAAATAAGGCAGGAATGTTCCTTTCAAGAGATGACCTTGAGATTATCTATTTCTGTGGTTCTGAAACTTTTTTGTTGTCATTATTATTGTTGTTGTCATGAACCTTTTTAGCCATCTGGTAAAGTCTATGGACTTCTTTTCATAGAAATAATTCAAATGCATAAAATAAGATAATAAGATTACAAAGGGAATACAGTTTTTTTTATAAATTCATTTACCCCACATTAAGAACTTTCAATCTACTTCAACTCACTTTTTATAAAGATGATGAAACGTGACTAGAAATGTGAGATCATTGGTTTGAACTCAAATCTCCTGATTGCAAATCCAGTGGTTTGTTGTTTTCCATTACAGATAATTTATAAAAGTCCAGACAGAAATGACTTATCCAAGGTCATATAACTAGTTAATAACAGAGGCGTGGGACAACAACCTCTATTTACCTTGCCTCATTTCACTATATCATCAATATATTTAACAATATCCAAGTTCTTTGAACCCTGGGATTCCACATGTAGTATATGGGGTAATTATTTAACAGACTATCTAATTAACTATGACGCCTCATTCTCTAGCTATGCTGCATCTGACTCTATTTTATCACGAAATACAAGATTTATGTTTCAGCTGCTCCATTTCTAAAAACAAGGACACATTTATTATTTTAAATACACTGGAGAATAGCAGCAATTTCCATTTTCTGATGCGACCTCTTAAAATAACAAAAATAAAAATGCACTTACTTAAAATATGTCAATAGTTAGCTTTAAGTATTCATCTAGTAACTGAAACGTGGCTATCAATTTCTTTTAACATGCTTCCAAAAATAACCTATTTTAATGGGCATATCAGTGTGAGAAATTAAAATTAAATGGATATAAAAGATAAGAAATAAGATGTATCTCATGTCTAAGAATCAGAAACAAATGTTTCAACAATATATAAAAATAAAAACAAAAGTGCGAGCTATTTCACAGTAGACCAAGACATCTACTACAATATTTTCTTATATCTGAATATATAAATGCTTTTTGAATAAAGCATTTTTCAGCAATTAAGTCTATATTGTATGATATCTTTTGTTTCTATTAATTTTTGTTTTGCTTGTTTTACTTGGAAAGGTTAGTTTTCTAACCAACTCCTTTTCTTCATAACAGATGTCCAGATAGTACAAATAGTAAATTCTTTAAAGTGATTGCTTTACTTGAAATCAAGAAGAGTATTTCCATTAGGCCATAACAAATTGACCCATTTTACATAATTACCACACTGAATACTGTGATTAAAAATATATAGGACCTTTTCATGATATTCATTGTTTGAACTATCTGGACCAAGTTTTATTCAAGATACCCCCCATGTTTATGAATATGTATTGCTAAGTCTAGAATGCTAAGTGAATGATACTATCCCCAATAGAAAAAATAATGATCAGTGTGAAAATGGGTTGGGAAAAAAAAAGATGACATTTGTTTTGGGTCTACTTAATTTGATATAAAGGTGGTATTCCAAGTGGGCAGTTCTAAAAGTAAATTCAAAATGCTGTAAGGTGTTCATGGCCATGGACTACTTTGTGAATCACCCACAGAATTGATATTTAAAGCTATAAGAGATGAAATTCCTATGTGAAGTATTTAAGTAAGAGAATGTTTTTTCTAAAACCTGGACTTTGGATTATTCCAGCATTTATAGTAATGAAGGAAAATTAGCAAAGAAAAAAAAAAGAGATAAACTATTCCAATAATGAAGAGATATATGATC
>JAJPUD010030535.1:0-11796 GCA_023553655.1 Myrmecobius fasciatus | reverse complement strand
ATGATAACTGTTGGGGGGGATGTGGGAAAACTGGGACACTGATACATTGTTGGTGGAACTGTGAACGGATCCAACCATTCTGGAGATCAGTTTGGAACTATGCTCAAAAAGTTATCAAATTGTGCATACCATTTGACCCAGCAGTGTTTCTACTGCGCCTATATTCCAAAGAGATTTTAAAGGAGGGAAAGGGAACCACGTGTGCAAAAATGTTTGTGGCAGCCCTTTTTGTAGTGGCAAGAAACTGGAAATTGAAAGGATGCCCGTCAATTGGAGCATGGCTGAATAAATTATGGTATATGAATGTTATGGAATATTATTGTTCTGTAAGAAACGACCAACAGGAGGATTTCAGAGAGGCCTGGAGAGACTTGCATGAACTGATGCTGAGTGAAATCAGCAGAACCAGGAGAACATTATACACAGCAACAAGACTATACGATGATCAATTCTGATGGACATGGTTCTCTTCAACAATGATGTGATTCAAACCAGTTCCTATTGTTCAGCGATGAAGATAGTCATATACATCCAGAGAGAGGCCTGTGGGAACTGAGTGTGAACCACAACACAGCATTTTAACGCTTTCTGTGAATATTTCCATGCATTTTGTTTTCCTTTTTAGGTTGTTTTTTCTTCTTCTCTTTCTAGATCTGATGTTTCTTGTGCAGTAAGATAACTGTACTTGCATGAACTGATGTTGAATGAAACGAGAAGAACCAGGAGATAATTATACACAGCAACAACAATATTACATGATGATCAATTCTGATGGACATAGCTCTCTGCAACAAAGAATTGTCTCAAAACAGTTCCAGTTGTTCACTGAAGAAAACCATATACACCCAGAGAGAGGAATATGAAATATGGACCACAACATAACATTTTAATGCTCTCTATTGAGGTTTGCTTGCATTGTGCTTCCTTTCTCTGATTTTCTTTTTTTTTTCTTGTAGATAGGAATTTTCTTGCACAATTTGTCAAGTATTTCAACATTATTAACATGTAGTGGACTTCCTGCCATCTAGGGGAGGGGAGGAGACGGGGGGTAAAATTTGTAATGGAAAGCTTTGTAAAGATCAATTCTGGGGAACTACCCCTACATATGTTATACAAATAAAAAGCTTTAATAAAAAATAGTTTATACACCATTAAAAAAGTATTTTTTCCTTCACTTACCTTTTTTAGCTCCTTTTTAACTGGCCAATTGAATTTTTTGGTTCATTGCATTCTTTTTCCATTTTGCCAATTTTATTTTTCAGTGAATTGTTGTCTTTTTCCACTTCACTAATTTTGTTTTCATTGAATTGTTATCTTTTTCCAATTCACCATTTTTATTTTCCAGTGAATTGGTGATTTTTCCCATTTCACCAATTTTGTTTTTGCAGTTTTTCATATCTCTGTTGCAGAGCATTATATCCTTCTTGCACTGATCTCAATTTGCCCATTTTTCTTCTAGCTCTCTTTTAAGATTCTTTATGCAATCTTCCAGGTAAGCCTTGTGTAATGGGGACCAGCTCATGTCTGCCTTTGTGGCTTCCTCTGGGGTTGCTTTCCCTTTAGGAACCTCAGAATCTGGGGTCTGCCCTTCTTTCTCTCCATAAAAGCTGTCTATGGTGAGAGCTCTCTTCTGCTTCTTACTCATGTTTTTGAGCTGAGGTCTGATTCAAACAGGGGACCCACAGCCATTTCAATTTGCCCTGGGACAATTCACGGAGTTGACTTCCAGTGTGGGACTGGTCTGGCTAGATCCGCACTAGAACCACACTTTCAGCTGCTCTCAATCCACCCTTTGCCAAAGGCAGATCTGCCAAAGCACCTGTCCGCAAGCAGAGCAAAGTGGCCCAAGCGTCTCCCAGGGACTTCCTGGCTGCCTAGAATCCGCCATCTTCTGTCCCAGTCTTGCTCTACCCCAGCTGCACACTGCTGTCTGACCTCGGCAAACAGCCCAATCCCCTGTCCGTCTGAAATTGACCTGCTCCGGAGTTCTTCCAAAATAAATTTTTGATAAAAGTGCATAGTACTCCAAGTGTTTCATGGAGCCCTCACTCCAGAACCAGTTCAGAGGCTTAATTTGTTCTGGGTCTGAGGGAAGATCTGAGGAGCTAACTGAGAATGATGTCTGCAGTTTGCCATCTTGGCTCCACTCCCCCTCCCCCAAGATCATTTTTAAGATATGAAAGAATAGGTTCAGTTGAATGTTAAGGTTGAAAGCCAAATTACAGAGGGTTCATAAAAGAATGAGAAGAGAGCAAATAAAAACACTTTATGTATATTACTTTTGCAAGGAGTTTAATTGAGAAAGGGATGGGAGATAAATGATGATTGCTAGCTGGGATGGTTCTATTAAATGGGATGAATTTCACCAGGAATGGGGAGGAATAGGAGAAATATGTATATATTTATGGGCAGAGAAGGTAGGGAAGGTACCAGTATCTAGAGAGGTTTAAGGTTATTGAAAGTAGGAATACAATTAGAAAAGAACAAGGGAGTTCAATGTGAAAGATGCTACTGAGTTAGAATTTGTTAGATTAAGCAATGGATTAGATATGTGTGATTAAGGAGAATTAATAATTAAGAATTCATATTCTTGGCAAACTTTGGTGATTGGAAAAATTGTAGTATCCTCAACAGCAATAAAAAGTTCAGAAAAATTGAGGATTTTGAAAGCTAAGTTCCTTTTTTTGGTATATGTTGCATTCAAAATAACTACAGGGCATTCCATGTGGGATGACCAGATAGTAGTTGGTTATATAAGAATGGAAAAAAAAAACATGTCAAGTAAAAGAGAAGTTTGGTAATATAATTAACATTGAGAGTGATGCAACAGTATTTGTAAAGTTTTATGTTTTGCTGAACTAGTGGGAAAGAAGTGTCATGCAAATCCAGAAAAGAGATAGTATCCATGAAAAAAAAAGCAAAAATCAGTATCAAATGCTTTTGGGAGGTTGAAAGGAACAATAATTGAGAAAAACTATTATTTTCAACCTTTAAATATCACGGGTAAATATAAAATATCTTATATAAATTTGCAGAGTACAACATAGAACTTTAGAAGAAATAGAAGAGATATGGAAGCCTTGAGTATAAGCAACTTTCTCAAAAAGATTAACTATGAAGTGAAAGCCTGATACAGAAAAATAACTATCAGCAATGATAATATTTAGCATTTTGTGAAGTTTTGTGTTTTTTTTCAAATGAGAAAGCCATGATAGTGTTTAGAAAAAGCAGAAAGGAATTATTAGATAGCAAGAGATTGGAAAACAGAGAAACTAGAGGTGATACCAGGAGCAATCTGCTAGAGAACATAGGAGGAAATTGAATCAAAGTTCATGTAAATGAGTTAGATTTCAAAAGGAAAAAAAAAAAAAACAACTCTTCATGTGAAAAAAGAGATAAAAAAGAATTTAGTGGGAAAGATGTCATGAATATGTGATCATGAGAAGAGAAGAAGGGTTAGCTTATGGTGAATTTTCTTTTTTTCCAATGAAATATAAGGCAAAATTATCATTTGAGAGGTTAGGAAGGATAGGGTAAAAGAAGCAATGAAAAAGTTTGGAAGACATGCTGTAGAAAATAAGACATACAAATGTTTAGGGAAGAGTAGAATTTCTTGACTTGATAGAGCTTAGATAACAATTTTGTACTGGATTGATTAGCACTCTTTTGTGGTTACCACCTATTCCAATCAACAGAATATAAATAAGTGCAAAGGGGTGAAGATCAGGAGAATCTGGTTTTGGGATATTGGCAAATCATCATAAGTAATAAGACAAAAAAGCAAAGGACTTGAAAATAGAAAATAATATAGAGATGGGCTGATTCATGAAGCAGTCAAGATAAGGAAACCTGTGTAGAACCTTTAGCAACCTATATAGAAGGAACGTCCTGGGAAAGAATTTAGGAGTAAGGGCACAGGAGGTCAAAGTGAGGATGAAGAGTAATGTGGTAATCACAAGGCATGTTGATATACCTAAGGATACAGATTATGATTAGAAAAAACAATTTCAGAGTTTACAACTATAAAGTAGAATTGTGCATGATGGCAAGATTAAATTTGGGACCATCTCTCTGGGTAGCTAAGATGAAGTAAAAGAGTGAATGCTAAGAACTAAACAGATTAAGGAACTGAGAAGACAACATGTATGTTTTAATCTACAAATTTAAGTAGATTATTTGGGGAAATGAGAAACTCTGAATGAAGTCCTTAACTTTTAGAAGAAAGCAAAAGAATATGTTGTAGAACAATTAATAACATTTCCCAGCATCTGGATTAGATGATACATTTGAATAGCATGGACATCTAGGGAGAAAAAGTTGCTAAATAATGGTGATAGAGAGAGCCTGGGATTGGCAATTTAGGAACAAAGGGTATGTTGATTCTCCAAATACAATCAATGGTATGAGAGAAAAGGCATGAGAAAGAGAGACAGAATCTAAGAAGGAGAGACTCAGGTCTCAGTCAGTTCCTAGAAGATGAAAAGAGAGAGGAAAATAAGATGTTTAAGATGAAAGGAAATTCAATGCTAATTTCAAATTATGTTACAACATTGTAATCATCAAAAATAATCTGGTAGTAGATAAGTGAAATAGACTAAGTATACAGTGCACAGTAATAAATGAGCACAGTAATTTTAGTGTTTGATAAATCCAAAGAACTAAGCTTTTGTAACAAATACTATTTGACAAACATTTCAGGGAAAACTGGTAAAAAATTTGGCAAAAATAGTTATAGACCAATATTTTACACTGTATACTGAGATAAGGTTAAAATAGGTACATGATTTTGGCATAAAGGGTGATATCAGAAGCAAATCAGAGAAACAGAATATTTTATCATTCAGATATGATCAACTGTCATATTTGAGTCAAATTTATAAGAATACAAGTCATACCCCAAATGATTAATGGTCAAACGATATGAACAGGAAGTTTTTAGAAGAAGAAATATAATCATGTGGAAAAATATTCCAAATCACTATTGATTAGAGAAATGAAAATTAAAACAACTCTGAGATACCTCCACTCCTCTCATATTGACTAATATGGGAGAAAAGGAAAATGGCAAATATTGAAATTGGAACACTAATGCATTGCTGGTAGAGTTGTGTACTGGTCCAACATTTCTGTAGAACAATTTAGAACTATAACCAAAGCACTACGTACTTGTGCATGCTGTTTGACTTAGCAATATCACTACTAGATCTATATCCCAAAAAGATCAAAGAAAAAAAAAAGGACCTATATGCAAAAAAAATTATAACAGTTCTTTTGTGGGAACAAAAAGTTGGAAATTAAAAGAATGCTTATCAACTAGGTAGTGGTTGAATAAGTTGTGGTACATGATTTTGATAGAACACTCTTGTGCTATTAGAAATGACAGGCAGAGTGCTTTCAGGAAAATCCAGAAAGACCTATATGAACAGACCTATATTAACAGAATTAAGTTAATAAAACCAGAACATTGTATATAGTAACATTAGCATTGAATGATGATTAACTGTGATTGACTTACCTATTCTCAGCAATACAATTATGCAAAATAATTTCCAAGGATTTATGATAAAGTCCACTTCCAGAAAAAAACAACAACAAAAAAAAACTAAGTTTGAATAGAGCTTGAAACGTTTTTTAAACTTTAGTTTTGATGTTTGAAGTCTGTGTTTTCTTTTGTAACATGGTTAATACGGAAATAAATTTTGCATGATTGCACGTGTTTAATCTTTATCAAATTGTTTGCCTTTCTTAAGGAGGATGGTGGATGAGGAAGAGAGGAAGGGATTTGGAACCCAAAAAAATTTTAATGTCTGCTAAAATTGTTTTTATATGTAATTGAGAAAAATAAATTTAAATTTAAAAACCAAAAATTAAAAAAATAAACATAAAATAAAAATAAAAAAAACAAAAAAAGAAATGAAATTATATTATCAACTCTGAAAAACATCTATCCTAGATCCAAATCTCTCAAAACTTGAAATAAAATTCCTTTGCAGAGTTTCCAATAAATACATGCTGTTCATATATGTGAACTTTGAAATTAATCTTCTCTGAAAACAAACATTTATCAAAAAATATAAGCATATTGTTTTTCTATAATTTTGTTTGGCATTTTTCTCATTGAAAACTCTTTATGTATCTAATAAAGTATAAAGTCCCCCATTCCTATCTAAAAACTAATGAAATCATTTTCTCCAAGGATTGAAATGTGTTTCATGACCACAGTTAGACTTGCAAGTAATTTGTGTTCATGAAATAAACTATTTTAATAAGATCCCATTGTAAATGTGCCTTGAAATTTCCTTTGTTCTTTATAATCAAAAGCATGGAAATCACTTTAGCATCTGTTAAAGAAGTTTAACTGCTAACAATAATCACTATAATAAAGAGGTCAAAACAAACTAGAACAACCTGAGTCAACTTCCTTGACAAGTTGATAGACTGGACAGCTGAAGGAGATGTTATATTAGAATTAAAGGTAATTTCTGAATGAGGAGAATGGTGGGAGATCATACATAGTGTCACTTCATAAATCGAGAATCTTGATCAGCAAATAATCAACATTTCGGATTATCTAAAGAACTATAAGTAAGCTAAAAGCATATTACCTTCAATGAAATTTCTAAAGGTGTATTAGTAAATTTCTCTTAGTCATAATGTCCTGTTGAGGTATCTGTGATTATCACCTTTTAGGAGTAAGACATATTATAATGAGAGTTTCCTATTTTGGAGCCTCAACCAAGAGATCACAATATTGAATCAGTAGGAAGCAGTGTGATATATTGTGTTGCAAAGAACTCTATGGTCAGAATAAGATTTTGGTTAAAATCTCTGCTATGACACCCATTACCTTTGTGACTTTAAATATCTCATGTTATCATTCTGAATTAAATTTTCCTTCTTCTTTAAATAAACTCCAATTTATCTTGTTACTCTAAATCTATCATAAGGTTTGCTTTAAAGCCTCTTTCAAATCTGTTGTTCTGTGATTCCATGAGCTTGGGATTCTGGTTCCAAGCTCTAGAAAAACATTCTACCTTTTGTATTTGTTGGCATATTTACTTAAAATCCAAACAAGTAGAAATTTAAGCTTTGTTCCCTCCAGTTCAAACATATTAACTTTACATTTCCAGAGAAAGGATTCAATCGACTGAAAGATAAAAACAAAAAAAAAATCTAAATAAGTGTGTCTAAAGATTAAATGATTTTCTGCTGTGTATTTAACTATTGCTTGAAAACATTCTCGAAAAACTATCATTAACCCCCCTTTTTTGTTTTTAAAATCTATTTTCCCTTAATCAACATAAGTTAGAATATAAATTGAAAGTAGCTGCTACTTCAAGAAAATATTAACTCCAGAGATAGAATCTATTCATTTTGACTCATGCCAGAAGCTTTTAATTCTGAATATTATCACCAATGGCCACATCAATGCCTGATTGCTTTTCTTCCTAAACCCCATTCTCCCTCTTTATATTCACAATTGTGTCTACTAATTCTTTTCATTTCTTCCTATGTTTCTACTTGAAAGGGTTTTTTAAAGAGTAGAAAAGAAAAGGAAGGATAAGACTATAAATTGATAATCCTTACAACATTCTTATACAATTTATTGCACATTCCAAGTCTTCCACATGACACTTCAGATGGAATGGCATTAACACAAACATTTTACATTGTAAAACTATTACCTCAGAAACAGATTTCTCTTTCTCAATACACATTGTTTTAATATGGAGCCCCATTGTGACATCATTTTTTTCTTCTATATTCTTCCAATTGACTGAGAGAGCCAGACAAGGGGTTGGCGTCAGTTTTCTTGCCATCCTCTCTGAAGCTTAGTGTAACTCATTTCAACAGCTCATTTAAGGCTCTGACCTTTTAGCCTTGGGGAGCTCAAACAGAACTTCACTTGGGGATCGAAGAACAAGTCCATCTGTTGGATTATTTAAGCATCAGAGAAGGCCTGTTTGTTGTACCAGTCTCAGCAAATAAAGCCAGACAAGATGGTTTGGGAGTTCTGGTTTCTTATAGAATGGATTGTTGGTTACTCATTCTGGAAATGACTCTCTTAAAAGGGCAAAGAGGGCTTGCCAAAGATGTGGGTTTGGATTTTCTCCAGGCAGAACATTTTATAATTGTATGGATTTCACTTTCAAAAGACTTTCATAGATATCATAGCATACATACACACAAGTTTTTGGCCATACCAATGTGAACACATGCCATCTTTTTTTATCTCAAAAACTAATGAGGTTCAGGCCCAGTTAGCAATTAGATGAGGGACAACCCTGGAATCTTAAGTGCTAAGGACTTAAAGAAAGGTAGTATATTATAATAAATAGAGTTCTAGAATTGGAGTCAGGAAGACCTGCATTCACATCCTGCCTCTGACAGATACTAGCAGTGTGATCCTGGACTACTCACTTAATTACTCATTTCCCCTCTCCAAGACTATAAAAGTTGCAGATGAAAATGATAATTTGTGTTGGAACTTCCTACACTGGTGAAATTGGAGATTCAATAAATAGTAAGAATAAGAATTTATTAATAGTATGTGACCTACTTGAGGACAGAGATGGCATTAGTTCTGTCTTTTTGCACATGGTAGGCATTTTATCAATATTCACTGAATTGTCCAATGCTAGTTTTCATAGGTAGTTAAAAAATTCCTTACATAAAGGGGGGAAGGCACTACCCCTCAAATATATTGTCATTGAGAAGAGTAAGTTCAAATTTAGACTACAATCATAATGGGGCACTTATGTAGGATATATATGTGGCAAAAGAAACTCATAACTAATTCCTAATTGTGCAGAATCTGGATGTCCTCTAGATCTTTCTTGGAAAAAATTATGGAATAAAACAAACTTTTCCATAACATAATACAACCAAAAAGATGATTATAAAAGAAACTAAATCTACTATGCACAACTTGCTATTCCATTCAAATATACCACAAAATTATCAGGTAAATTTTTCCCTTTTTTTCTTCCTTTCCCCCACTCTCCACAAGCTAGAGATGGCTAACAATAGATGCAAAAGGTGTGTGTATGTGTGTATGTGTGTGCATGTGTATATGTAAATATATATATATATATATATATATACACGCATAAATATGCACTATGTATGTATGCACATAAAATCATTCTATAAATACTTATATTTATCAGTTTTTTTCTGGATGCGGATAGTATCTTTCTTCAAATATCCTTTATAGTTAATTTGGGTAGTTATAGTCAAAATAACTTACTCACTCACAGTTATTCTTAAAACAATTTTCTTTACATAGCATTCATGCTGAGAGCCCAGGGTCTACTTCTCTCCATAACCTCAGTTTAAATTTCTAGGAACCATGTTCCTTGAACCTGCTTCCTCTCTTCTCTCGGTTTCTCTCTGTCTCTCTGGCTCTGTCTCTGTGTCTGTCTCTCTCTTTTTCTGTCTGTCAGTCAGTCTCTTTCATTATATTTCTGCTTCCTATTAGAAGCAGTGTTTTCTACTGATCCCTTACTGCTCTCCATATTGGTGATATATCTTACCCCACAAAGTTACATAAGCAACCTAGAGGACAGGAAAGTAAAAAAAAGAAATCAATTCTTTTCCCTTAAAGGAAGTGTCTTCTAGAAACATCTCAATTTACAAAAACTTAAAAGTCTAAAATTCTATGATAAACTGACATTGAGTAGGACATAAGCAAGTCACTGATAGGTTCCAGAAACAGCAGGGATGAGAGAGAAAAGTATAAATAGATATCTTCTTCTTCCTCTGCAGGTATCTCACCCTATAAACATTATAAACCTTAGACTCTGCTAAATTTAATTATTTATTTTCCCATACCCTCCCTCCATGCATGAGTAATTTGTTTTCTTTGCAAATCATATTGTCCCTTTTTCGACTAAAAATCATGTTTGAACCTCAAAGTCAATCAATAAGCACAAATATGGCAGGTACTGTGCTAAGTAAGGAAATACAAACAAAGGCAAAAAATAGATTATGTTTTCTAAGAATTTACAGTCTAATGAGACCACATGTAAATGACTACAGATGAGAAAGAGAAAGAGGCAGAGACAGAGACAGAGACAGAGAGGCAGAGAAAGAGAGAGGCAGAGAGAAATAGAGAGAGACAGACAGACAGACAGACACAGAGAAACAGAGACAGAAAGACAGAGACAGAGACAGAGAGAAGTATAGGATTAAATTGGGGGTATTCTAGAGTGAAGGCACTAAAATTAAGGCATCAGGAAAGTCTTCTTATAGAAGGTGAGATTTTTAGCTAGGATTTGAAGGAAGCTAGGGAAGCCAGGAGTTGGAGAGAAGGAGGGAGAGAATTCTAGGGATAGGGATGTATTAGTGAAAATGCATGGAGCAAAATCACTATTGATCAGAGAAATGCAAATTAAGACAACTCTGAGGTACCACTACACACCTGTCAGATTGGCTAAAATGACAGGAAAAGTTAATGATGAATGTTGGAGGGGATGTGGGAAGGCTGGGACACTGATGCATTGTTGGTGGAGCTGTGAACAGATCCAGCCCTTCTGGATAGCAATTTGGAGCTATGCTCAAAAAGTTATCAAACTATGCATACCCTTTGACCCAGCAGCATTTCTATTGAGCTTATATCCCAAAGAAATCACAAAGGAAGGAAAGGGCCCACATGTGCAAGAATGTTTGTGGCAGCCCTTTTTGTAGTGCCTAGAAACTGGAAACTGAATAAATGCCCTTCAATTGGAGAGTGGCTGAATAAATTATGGTATATGAATGTTATGGAATATTATTGTTCTGTAAGAAACGACCAGCAGGACGATTTCAGAGAGGCCTGAGAGACTTACATGAACTGATGCTGAGTGAAATGAGCAGAACCAGGAGATCATTATAAATGGCAACAACAATACTATATGACAATCAATTTTGATGGACATGGCTCTTTTCAACAAGGAAATGTTTCAAACCACTTCCAATTGCTCACTGAAGAAGGGTATATACACCCAGAGAGAGGGATGTGAAATGTGGACCACAACATATCATTTTAATACTCTCGATTGATGTTTGCTTACATTGTGTTTCCTTTATCTGATATGTCTTTCTTGTAGATATGATTTTTCTTGCACAACAATGATGTGTGGAAATATGTATACATATATTCGATTTGTCAAGTATTTTAACATAATTAACATGTAGTGGATATCATGCCATCTAGGAGAGGAGTGGGGAGTAGGAAGGAAACACTTGTAACAGAAAGCTTTGTAAGGGTTAATGTTGAAGAATTACCCATACATATGTTTTGCAAATAAAATAAAATTTAAAAAAAGAAAGAAAATGCATGGAGCGTGTTTTGTAGTTTTGCTTATATAGATACTGACTTTCCATTGGCAGATATATTCCCAAATATTTTATGCTATTGATAGTTATTTTGAATGGAATTTCTCTTTGTATCTCTTGCTATTGCATTTTGTTGGTGATGTATAAAAATGCTGATGATTTATGTGGATTTATTTTGTATCCTGCAACTTTTCTAAAGTTGTGGATTAATTCTCATGGTTTTTTAGTTGATTCTCTAGGGTTCTCTAAGTAGACCATCATATCATCTGCAAAGAGTGATAATTTGGTTTCCTCATGACCTACTATAATTTCTTTAATCTCTTTTTCTTCTCTTATTGCCAAGGCTAGCATTTCTAATACAATATTGAATAGTAATGGTGATAGTGGGCAACCTTGTTTCACCCCTGATTTTTTTGGGAATGGTTCCAGTTTATCACCATTACATATGATGCTAGCTGATGGTTTTAAATAGATGCT